>NSMO01000535.1:0-16353 GCA_002588565.1 Coelastrella sp. UTEX B 3026
CTGCTGCCATGGTTGCTGCTGTTGTGGTGCTGCTGTTGTTCTGTTTCAGAGAAGGGCATTCCTGGCTTCTGGGCCACAGTACTCGCTCGTGCTGACTTGGTGCAGTCAGAAAAGGATGCTGATGCACTTACATACCTTACAAGTAAGAAACTAGGTGGCGGTATGGCTACTCAGCTTATCAACTGCATGAAGCACGCAACAGCTGCTGCTGCTGCCGCTGCTGCAGACGTTGCCTGTGAGACTGTAACAGTTGGCAGCAAACCGTCAACCAGCTTGCGTTTGTGCAACGCCTCTGCCACTTTTTGCCCAGGACATGATTGACTATGTTGGCCCTTTACCTAATGTATCTATGACGTATGGGACAGTCACATGCATTGGCAAGCACTTAGTTATCTGCATCCTAGTAATCATTCTCTGCTCATCTCTCCTGGCCCAGCTGTAGGCCAGCTGCGAATACATTGGTGCCACACTCCTGCTGCAGACTTATGCAAGGTGGACCCAGCCATCTTATCAGCTGTTGCCGTGAAACAGCAACTGAAAGCAGCCAGCGTATCTGCGTGCACTTCTGCGACCAGTCTTCTGCCCCCTCCCCCTCAAAGCAATGAAAACCCTCCAACAGCTGATCCTGCACTTGTTTTTATCACATTTCTGCTGCAGACATCACTTGTGAAACAGTAACAGGCACCAGCAAGCAGCCAGCAGATGAGGAAGGGGGCCCAGAGGAAGAGATCGAGACCACAGGCTTCAAGCTCACATTCACATTCAAAGAGAACCCATACTTCACAAACACAGTCCTCACCAAGACGTACTACATGCTTGATGATGACGAGCCAGTGCTTGAGCGCAGTGAAGGTACAGAGATTGATTGGAAACAGGGGAAGAACATCACTGTTAAGGTGAGCGCCTGGTGCAAAGCCTTAGCATAGTTGCAGCAAAAGTGCGGGTGTGGTGGTGGGTGCGAGAGGTGTGCAAAGACAACCTTTTTGAGCGAGACTGAGACATGTATTTATATGAGCTACCCACCAGCCATAGCACTATGGCCATCGGCCCCGCGCCCCATGTCAGAGGCGGAAACAACAGCACCCAAAGCTGAGACATGTGTTGAGGGACAGTGTATTCAAGGCCCAGTATGAGGGTGGCAACATGCACAGCCAGTGGTAGAGCCAGAGAACACAGTTTGCTGCTGCAGTTGGCAGTACATGCATGGCTGCTTGACCTTGCTCATGTTTCAGACACCTTTTAGGTGGTAGCAAATGACAGTGCCTGTGCACAGCAAACATATTCAGTTTATTTCACATCTCAGCGTAAAGATGGAGGCGTACATGGTGTCATACACGCATCACTCCCTCAACATATGCAGGTGTTGCGTATCCCCCATCCCACCCCTGCGCAGATTATGCCTTTATTTATTGATACGCTCGTTCACTCAGTCAGTCGTTCCGGGCAAAGTTGCTTTCAAGCATGAGGAGAGAGCACAGATTGCTCAAGCATTGAACCTGCTGTTGCTGCACAGGTGATGAAGAAGAAGCCCAAGAAGGGTGCCAAGCCAGATGCCAAGCCTCAAACCAAGCTGGAGCCGGTAGAAAGCTTCTTCACATTCTTCAAGCCACCACAGGTACGGGGCTCTGGTGCAAATCTCCCAGCAGGTGGTGCAGAATCGCCAGCAGGCTACTCAGTGCTGTCGTATTGGCAGGCTGGTTATTGCTGTCGGTCATTGGAAACAAAGTAGTTCAGCTGCTGTGCTCTGTCAAGCAGCTGGTACATACTTGCAGCTGTCGTGTGCTGACAGTTGGTTGATTCGGCTTCGTGCAGTCCTGGGTGATGCAAGTGGCATTCGGGTGTGTGATATGTGTTACGTGTTGCCATCACATCACCTTCAAGAACATCCAGCTGCTTTGAAGTCAGGAGTGACACCACCTGGTGTATCTCATGCTGTAATCAAAGCAACCTGAGTCCAAGGATACAGCAGCACCCCGTGTCAGGGAATGATCATGGCAGGCAAGAAACATGGCCCCTGGCAGCTGCAGTTCACATGCGCCCTGGCAGTGATGTGTGATTTACTGATGCACGGCTGATCTCAGTTAACAACTTGCTGCCAAGGTAGCTGGAAGTTATATTTCTGTTATGGAAGACAGTAAGGACCAGGGTGCCTTATCATCATTGCTATTGTGCAGGTCCCAGATGATGATGCTGACTTGGATGGTGAGGAGATGGAGCAGTTACATGATGCGATTGAGGCAGACTATGATGCAGGAGATATGATCAAGACAAAGCTCATACCTCACGCAGTAGACTGGTGAGCGGCAGGAGCAGGGGCATGAGCGGCAGTGGGCAGTGGGCGGTTGCATCAGCGGCAGTGGGCAGTGGGCGGTTGCATCAGCGGCAGTGGGCAGTGGGCGGTTGCATCAGCGGCAGTGGGCAGTGGGCGGTTGCATCAGCGGCAGTGGGCAGTGGGCGGTTGCATCAGCGGCAGTGGGCAGTGGGCGGTGGCATCAGCGGCAGTGGGCAGTGGGCGGTGGCATCAGCGGCAGTGGGCAGTGGGCGGTTGCATCAGCGGCAGTGGGCGGTGGCATGAGCAGCGGTGGCATAAGCGGCAGTGCTCAATTGCATGATTGGTGGTAGGCAGTGCCTTGAGCGCCAGGGCCAGCGGCGGAGAGGAGGCGGATGTGGTACCCAGCATGCTCATGCTGTGGATAGTGTGTGAGCTGGCGCTGAATTCTGCTTGTTGTCACTATAATGTGCCACCTTGAACTGCATGCACATGAACTGCATGCATGCACGTGTGGCTTATGTAGTGCCGCTGACAGCAGTGCATATGCCAGTCAGCTCCTGTGGGATTTGTATAACAAACTATACCAGGCTTGCTTCACAAGCAAACAGCAAGCCTCAGAGCTAAGGTGCTTGACAGCTGCACTGCTTGATTGTGTGTCACCTGTCTGCTTTAGGTTCACTGGTGAGGCTTTAGAAGATGAGGGCATCGGCATGTTTGGTGATGATGACGACGATGATGAAGATGAGGACGAGGATGACGATGATGATGAGGGAGCTCCACGTAAACCGCGAGGTGGGTTAAGTAGACCCTAAAGATACAAAGCTGAAGACACAGGTTTGAAGACGTACTTTTCAAGAAGTTTGCCAATTGGCAAAAGCGGTTGCGTGGGTCTGCAGAGATGCTGGGCAGCAACAGACTGCCCTTTCGAGACCAGCTGCCACAACCACCTAGTCTGTGAGCTAGTGCAGCTACATATGACAGCCTGTGGGTAGCAGCAGATTGCTGCAGTACGTCAGTGTCACAGAGTGTTGTTTTCTGCATGTGATGGAACCAATGATGCCTATCTGTATCAGCTGAGAGAGTTTGCTGACTGCTGAAGATGACTAATTTCAGCTCATCAAAGGAGAATCTTGCTATTGACCACCTGCTGCTGTTGCTGCTTGGTGTCTGTGCAACAGGTGCTCGTGGCAGGGCAGCGGGTGCAGCAGGCGAGCAGCCACAGGAATGCAAGCAGCAGTAGAGGGCAGCAGCATCTAGCAGCGATACGTTTCGCATCGCATTGCAGCAGGCAATCAAAAGAAGCACCAGAGCGTCTGTGATAGTAACTATTCCTTGATTGCAGCAGTGATTGCAGTGTCTGGGAAGGTCTAGTTTTGTTGAAAGTCTTTGCAGTCCATGATTGCTGCTGCTAGCCCAGGTGGGACATGATCCACTTTTGCTCATATAGAGCCAAAGCAGCAAGATAGATGTGCTGGCAAAGCTGCAGTGCCATGCTCATGTGAAAGTTATGAGCCATGCAACAGGTTAAATGCGCTGGCAAGAGCTGCGGTGTCATGCATGGGGGTCGCCACCCAAAGGAGTCTTGGGCTGCTCATGACAAAGCTCTGACAGGCTCTGACGCTGACACTTTAAAGCCATCAACTGCACCACCACACGGTCAGCGTCCGGGGCCGTGGGGTGGCGTTCCCCACCCACGCTGACCAGCTTCGTCGTGTATAAGGGTCTGATGGCCGAAGTCGGAAATGCGCGCTCCAGCAGAGGGTGGATTTGTGCCCCTGCCACTCATTGCAGCTCGCATGAGGCTTGGAAAGATTCGGCCATGGCTCGACCTCCTCAGCAAATTGTTACCAAGGGCAGTGCCAACTGCTACGTGATGACCAACGTACATGATGGTCTCATTATGAACGTCTTATTATGAAGTTTTACTTCTGTTATGGTCTCACACTCAGTTGATGCACTGCGCAGTGGCATGCCAGACTCCAGGCTCGAGGTCCTGCTGTTCCAGCTTCTGGCAACTGAGCTTTCATAAATCCGACACAGACGGAGGGACATACCGCTGTACCTCGCCGCTGCCCCCTGATAAGCTTCAAGCGGTGCTGAGGACGTCCTGAACATCACCTGTACAGCAGCAACACCAAGGTACTGCTCTGACGAGTCTCCCCACTCAGCTCAGCTGGTCATCGACATAGCACGTCGTTTGATATCAGTCATCGCCACAAAGTGCCCAGGTCGTTGGATGGGGCGGAAGAGCATGACCCCAACCACTCGCATTGCATGCAGCTTGCATCGTGCTTTTCCACGCTAACAAATGCTGTAACAACATTTTCCCAATTTCGATGACCAGTTCGCAGCAGAGCGCAGGTCGACCACTTCCTGTTGCACCTGTCTACGTGTTCCCCCCTTGAGACGCCCCGACGAGCATAGACGGTATTTGTTGTCAGTTATCCGTACAGTGACAGAGGAACCTGCTCAAAGCAAATCGGCAGTGCAGCGCAGTCACTGCGAGTGACTTGGTTGAGGGGAATAGAGCTAAGCCCGCGCTTCCGACATTCTTGCCGAGGCTATTACCTCGCAAAGTAATATAAGCCTCGCATTAAGCCCTTTAGCACCAACTCTAGTCTTGCAAGCCAACTCTGCACACAGTCCTCTTGGCCTTGTTTGCCTAGACACAGTCTTCGCTCTATCTTTCATGACCGATATCGAGAACACACTGCTACCAACTGGAGGGTTTGGTGAGTATGTCGAGCCGTGGCCGCACGCAGCTGAAAGCTGGAGAAGCCCAGTTGCAGCTGACGCTGGAAGTGCTTCGTTTCCTTCTGCACAGACGCTTTTGAAGACGCCGCCCAGCAAGGGGAGAACACTGCTGGTGTGGATTATGTCCACATCCGTGTTCAGCAGCGCAACGGCAGGAAATCTCTGACTACAGTGCAGGTAAGGCCGGTCTTCTTGGAAGCAACAAGCGCACCGCATGCAAGCGTGGGCTCATCTCCTCTTGTTTGATGCAGGGACTGGAGAAGTCGTATGATTACAACAAGGTGCTGAAGGCTCTCAAGAAAGGTATGCATGAAGGGGCGAAGCGGCCAGTTTCGCCTCGTTGCAGCTGGCACTCACTCGCTTTATGTTTTTGCAGAGTTCTGCTGCAACGGCACAGTTGTTGATGATCCGGACCTAGGCCAGGTAGGTCGGCAGTCTTTTATGAAGCCTGCGCATTGCCATGCTTCCTTGCTTTGGTGCTATCACGGGCGTGGTACCGGCTTGCAAGTCTACGCGCGCCTTGTCCTATATGTCAGTGGTGCCTGAGCTCTCTTGTGCCTGAGTTCGGATGTTATTTATGTGCGTGCAGGTCATCCAGCTGCAGGGCGATCAACGCAGGAACGTCTTGCAGTTCTTGACTCAGGAGGGCTTTGTGAAGAAGGACCAGATCAAGATTCACGGTTTTTAATCGCAGCATATAACGCAGAAGCGGGTGATATCTGAACAGCAGCTGTGCTTGGTGCCAAGACAAGGCAGTACCAGCAGGTAGTAAGCAGTAGCAGGCAAGAAACATGGCCACTGGCAGCTGCAGTTCACATGGGCCCTGACAGTGATGTGCGATCTACTGATGCACGGCTGATCTTGATTAACAAATTGCTGCCAAGGTGGCTGGTTGTTGGTACTTATCCCTTGTTTGAGGGCATATTCATGCGCATGCATGGTGCCTTGTTTGCCATTGTTGCATCAGCAGCAGTATGGCCATCCAGATAGGGCTGTGTTCGTTCTTTCTCAGGTGCATCAGCACTGACTTCTTTGGTTGCCAAGCCATACTGCTTGTATGTTTATTGTTCGTTGGGCTGTACTTGCAGCTGCAGCAGTAGCGATAGCAACAGCAGTATCAGCAGTTGCAGTACTGCAGCCCAATGTGTAGTGCATTAGTGTTTTTTTCAGCGTGGATCATTCTTACTGTCTGTGTCTGCATAGTATCAACGCTCCTGGTTGCACTGATCTTTGTGGTCTCAATGGTCCCACAGTGCTGCGTCTTACAAATCCAAGTAACTTCCCCCAGTGCGTTAGGCGCTGGGGCAATGATAGGGTAGTATAGTTGTGCCTTCAGACCCTAGAATAGAGATAGGTAGAGGGTGTGAGAGTTACGCCTGGCAGGATCCTACTGTGGTTGCTTGTTGCTTGTAGTATTATTGCAGTGCTTAGGTTGCATTGTTCTTGATTTGTGTCGTGCCAGGTCGTTTCACATGTTTCCTGCATGGCATAAGGTGCATGTATTGCCTACTGTGAGCAGCCTTCCATGCTCAGTTGTGCTTCATGTTGGAGTGCTGCCTTGTGTGAAAGTATTGAGCCATGCAACAGGTTAGATGCTTGTGTGTCGCATCTTTGACAGACATGATGCCAGGTCGTGCTACATGTTTCCTGCATGGCATAAGGTGTCTCCTGCATGTATTGCCTACTGTGAGCAGCCATCTATGCTCAGTTATGCGTCATGTTGGAGTTCTGCCTCGTGTGTCGCACCTTTGACAGATATGAGTGCTATCATGGCGTGAGTTGGGTCAATATCACCCCCACTGAGTGGGTTGTTCCGGCTTGAAGGCGCCCCGGAGAGTGGTCTAATCTTGTGGTGTCAGTGTGGCTGAGCCACCAAGTTTTGAAAGACGTTTAAGTTCTTTAAAATCATTTAATTTTGCTGAAATATCGCTTTCTTCTAATTCAGCCATAGCATAACGAGGTTCAGCAAAAATCATAACTCCTAGTGCATTTTGAAGAAAATAGCCACATGTTTTTGTTCCAATGACTAAAAAAAAACTATCTTCAATTTTTTGATATACTTGCGGCCGGAAAGGTTAATTCTTCTTCTTCTTCATTTGCCATTGAATGCATGCTCCAGCAGAGGATGGATTTGTGCCTCTTGCCACTCATTGCACTGCGAGGCTCGCATGAGGCTTGGAATGATTCGGCCATGACTCGACCTACCGTGCAAATTGTTACCAAGGGCAGTGCCAACTGCTACGTGATGACCAACGTACATGATGGTCTCACAATCAGTTGATGCACTGCGCAGTGGCATGCCAGACTCCAGGCTCGAGGTCCTGCTGTTACAACTTCCGAAGTTCGAGTTGCCGGGCAACCGAGCTTTCAGAAGTCCGACACAGACAGAGGGGCATACCGCTGTACCTCACCGCTGCCCCCTGATAAGCCTTGTGCTGAGCACGTCCTGAACATCATCTGTACAGCAGCAACACCCGGTACCTGAGGTACTGCTCTGACGAGTCTCCCCACTCAGCTGGTACTGCTCTGACGAGTCTCCCCACTCAGCTCAGCTCAGCTCAGCTCAGCTGATCATGGCCATAGCACGTCGATCAATATCAGTCATCACTACAACGTGCTCAGGTCGTTGAGAGGGGCGGAAGAGCATGACCAGTTCGCAGCAGAGCGCAGGTCGACCTCCTCCTGTTGCATCTGTGTACGTGTTCTTCCGTTGAGACGCCCCGACGAGCATAAACGGCATCTGTTGTCACTTATCCGTACAGCGACAGAGGAACTTGCTTCAATCGGCACACTGAGTGCAGGGGAGGGGTATAGAGCTAAGCCCGCGCTTCCGACATTCTTGCCGAGGCTATTACCTCGCAGAGTTATACATGCCTCGCATTCAGCCCTTTAGCACCAACTCTAGTCTTGCAAGCCAACTCTGCGCACAGTCATCTTGGCCTTGTTTGCCTAGACACAGTCTTTGCTCTATCTTTCATGACCGATATCGAGAACACACTCCTACCAACTGGCGGGTTTGGTGAGTATGTCGAGCCGTGGCCGCACGCAGCTGAAAGCTGGAGAAGCCCAGTTGCAGCTGATGCTGAAGTACTTCGTTTCCTTCTGCAGACGCTTTTGAAGACGCCGCCCAGCAAGAGGAGAACACTGCTGGTGTGGATTATGTCCACATCCGTGTTCAGCAGCGCAACGGCAAGAAATCTCTGACTACAGTGCAGGTAAGGCCGGTCTTCTTGGAAGCAACAAGCGCACCGCATGCAAGCGTGGGCTCATCTTCTCTTGTTTGATGCAGGGACTGAAGAAGTCGTATGATTACAAGAAGGTGCTGAAGGCTCTCAAGAAAGGTATGCATGAAGGGACGAAGCGGCCACTTCGCCTCGTTGCAGCTTGCACTCACTCGCTTTGTGTTTCTGCAGAGTTCTGCTGCAACGGCACAGTTGTTGATGATCCGGACCTAGGTCAGGTAGGTCGGCAGTCAATGATGAAGCTGCGCAGTGCCATGCTTCCTTGCCTTGGTGCTATCACGGGCATGGTACCGGCTTGCAAGTCTACGCGCGCCTTATCCTATACATCAGTGGTGCCTGAGCTCTCTTGTGCCTGAGTTCGGATGTAATATTTGTGCGTGCAGGTCATCCAGCTGCAGGGCGATCAACGCAAGAACGTCTTGCAGTTCTTGACTCAGGAGGGCCTTGTGAAGAAGGACCTGATCAAGATTCACGGTTTCTGATTGCAGCATATAACGCAGAAGCGGGTGATATCTGAACAGCAGCTGTGATTGGTGCTGAGACAAGGCAGTACCAGCAGGTAGTAAGCAGTAGCACTGTGGTGTAGTATTCATAGCTTGCTTGTGGAATCAGCGTCAGCTGGGGGCCTCACAGCAGTCACCTTGTAAGGGCGTAAGTTCTCCACCTGACGCAGCAGCTGTGGCCGGGATGTGAATGATGATTGCTGCGGACAGGAGCGCAGTAGCAGTACTACGCAGCGGCGATGTAGCAGCGGGACACAGCAGTCTGGCACCATGAGCGTAAGTTTATCTTGCATGTGCCATGACAAATGCTGCTGCTGTTGCGCTCTTGTTTCGGCTGGGCGCACTGGCGTGGGGGTCTGGTCAGATGCAACAGTCATAGCAGCAGACTTGCCTGCTTGCCTGCATCACAGATCCTGTTCTTGTGTTGTTTTTGTATCATTTGACACATTTTTGGCTGGCTGGCTACACAGACGTGTCCTGAGCAAGGACTACCTGTGGGGTGTGTTGTTGTGGGTGGCTGGGCAGCTTGCAATGTCAAGGTGACCAGTGTGTCTTCTGCTGTGGCAATTCTTTCAGGCGACATGGCTTTGCTGCTTTTGGGGAGCCATATGACCTGTTCGTGGTGTATCTTTGTAACATCTGCTTCTGGGTTGTTTGATGGTGGTCTTGAAACCAGCTCAATGTCAGGGCTGTAGTGTTGCCCAGCTGTGGCATGTGCACAGCTGGCCTCACCGGTTCATGACGTATCGGAAGTTTATCCAGTGAACCAGTAAAGGGTCATCAGCGATGGAAAAGTGGTTCGCACAAATGTCCTGTAACGGGACTGACTGCTTGTACAACTTGAGTCTGTGGTATCAGACTGGCAACTTCATTGGCAAACATTGCCAATGATGACAAAAAGAAGAAGAAGACCAGTGATGAGCTCATCTTGTTCAGCCGGCAAGTTGCAGCAGCTTGCAAGTTCAGCAACTAGTGTACACCGCTAGCCCAATTCTGATTTTGTGTGGGGCCGCCCCAGTACTGTACAGCACGTATCACATGCATAGGTCAGGCCTGAACCGCCGCTTATAGTGCTGGCCAAAGAAAAAGAA
This sequence comes from Coelastrella sp. UTEX B 3026, assembly GCA_002588565.1. NCBI lineage: Eukaryota > Viridiplantae > Chlorophyta > Chlorophyceae > Sphaeropleales > Scenedesmaceae > Coelastrella > Coelastrella sp. UTEX B 3026. Next base: position 9,863 of record NSMO01000535.1, read on the forward strand.
GAATCACTCTTGCGGCCAGAAAGACTGGCCGCAAGGCTTGAAGTGTTGGCCAAACAACCAACCTTATGAGACTCATCACAGTTCACCGCCGACACATGCTCATAGCGGGGTACTTACAACACATGCAAGAATGGCACGTGTCCGGATCATTCCAGATGGTAAGAAAAAGTGTAAGCGGCAGAGGGTGGCCAACGTTGGGTGCCACTCGTTATATCACAGACATTGCCAGGGCAACAACGCTGGCCACTCTGGTCTGAAACACAACCTGCATTGCTGTTGTTCTGCGAAACGCTTTTGTGCCTGTCAAAGTTATCTGCTGTCAGATTCAGATATGACCGGTCCGGCACAGTTTGTTACACAAAGGGGAATCTGGCCAGAAACACTCTGTTCTCTGCAGCAGCGGTCACACAGTGCCACCGTTTCAGCACGGCAGGTGCGCTGTACATACATGCATGCCAACCACGACCAGCTGCTTTGCTACTCCACACTGAATAGCCAGGGTCGTCAGCTGAACAGCCAGGACCACCACCACAGCACTGACCCAGTCAACACACCCCGCTGACAGTCGCATCGGTCTCCAGTAGCCTGATGTGTTACACCTCGTCATCGAGGCCCCAGTCATCATCAAGATCAATCCCTGCCCCTGCTGCCCCACCAGCAGCTCCTAGACCCCCACCGCCCAATCCATCATCATCAAAGTTGAAGTCGTCATCTCCGAAAGCTGCTGCTGCCGCCGCTGCTGCTGGCATCGCTGCTGGTGCAGCCGGTGGCTGCGGCACAGCAGCGGGAGCCGGCACGAATGGTGGCGGCGCTGCTGCTGCTGGGGGCACTGGGGGTGGCGGCAGGAATGGCTGAGGAACAGGGGGTGCAGCAGCAGCAGTTGCAGGAGGTGGTACTGCAGGATGCTGTGGCACAGCTGCTGCTGGTGGTGGTTGTGCTGCTGTCCTGCCAGGGCTGCCATAGCCTCCTGAGCTAGCTGCACTAGCAGTACTTGCTGAACTGACACGTGCCTGGTGATGCTCAGGCGCTGCATGTGGCTGCTGGAACTGCTGCGGCTGTGGCATGCCACCAAAGCCCGGCACATGGCCAGGAAGCGGCATTGCTGGTGGCGCTGCTGCAGGCTCCGGCACATCAAACAAATCTGCATCTTCTGACACTGCTGCTGCTGCTGCTGCTGGAGGTGACGGTGGTTGATGCACAGCCCCGCCGTTTGCATCAGGCCACATGGGCGCTGCCGGCCCACCACCCCCTTGTATATTCAAAGCAGCAAGCTGTTCTGCCAAGTTGTCTGCCAGTAAACCATTCCCAGCTAATCCTGCATATGCTGCAGCTGGCTGCCGTGCAACTGCTGCCTGTGCTGCAGCTGCTTGGGACTCTAGGCTGACTGCGTCTTGCAGGCCTGGGAATAGGTTGGGATACCCTTGAGGATCAGCCAGAGCATCTGCTGCTTTTGGGTTCACTGTAGCTAGGTCTTCCTTCCAAGCCTGCATGCAGGAAGGAAAAGCATGCAGGGAGTGTGTTGGTGCTAAATATCGACATGTTGAGTAACACTGACAAGTGTCGCAGGCAGCTGAGTGCACGGGCTAGCAAGCCTGCCCTTGCTGATGTGCCAGCATTGGCTGGCAAAGATACATCACTGTTGCTATGCCAGCGGATGAGCTTGGAGTTTCTGTGCAACATGCCACAGAGCTCAACACCTGTGACCAGCACAAGCATCACAACTGCCTGTACAAGTATGCTGTATCATGCTGGGCAACGTGCAAAGAAGGCTGGCTTGCACCGCCTCGGCGCCAGCATCAAGTACGTGCAATGCATCATCACAGCACACCCCACAACACTGTGTGCGCACACACCGACACACTCAGGTGGCAACTGAGCATATCAGATACAGCAAAGCGTGCATAACCTCACACCTTGGGTGAGAGGCACGGCTGTTGCAGCCAGTGGTCTCACCCAAAAGCCAAAAGTATGCCACCGCATGCTCACCATCACAGGCTTGCTCATCTTGCTTGGTGTGTATGTCCTCGCCAACATGGCTGCTTCTGGTAGCCTACCCGCCTCCATGAGTAAGTCCACACATCTGTCAACTTGGCCCAGCAGGAACATGCAAATGAACGCCACATTGTGCTTGCCAGCTGCGATGGAGCTCTCCAGCAGGTGATTCAAGCCGGCACGGTCACCCTGCACATACAATGTTGCAGCATGATAGTTGGCCAAGCAGCTGGTGATTTGATTATCACTGGTGGGTGAACAGACTTACAGGTCCGGAGTTTTATCCCACATGCCATACGGCAAACAGAAGCACGGAGACACTATATGGTATTGCTGCATGAAGCGTAATGTGCACGAGTCATTGTATAGTAGGGCCCTTTGTAGCTAGACACGCAGCAGTCAAAAGTGGTACAGCAGGCTACAGGCTTACAGACCTACAATCCAAGCCAGTCAGTCGCCCCGATACCCCAGGACACACACCTTAGCTGCCGCCATCAGCAGTAGCCCGCTCATATCCTTGGCTTTCTCCAAGCAATCACTTGCCAGTTCCAGCTGCCCACGACTGAGTGCCAGCTCTCCCAGCTGTTTCCACTTGGCTGGGGTGTCCAGCTTGTTGGCAATGTCAGCTGCAATGTCCAGATCACCCAGCTGGATTGCCAGGTCAAATCTGCACAGCAACACAACTCAGCACAGTTGGGGTAGTCCACCGCCAAGACGGCAGCAGTTTGTGTTTGCTATCAGATTGATATGGTTGACGGCTCAGACAGAGTCGTAGCACACTGAATACGCAGCACAGGAATAAAGTGCCTCATCACGTGCACATGCCATCTTCCCGGCAAGCTCATGCAGTCATTGCACTGCATCAACATGCAGGACGGATGCAACTTTGATTCGTTACTGAGCATTGCCAACACAATCAACACCAACCTGATTGTACGCCATACTCATAGTGTTCTGTGCTAGGCATCTCTAGGAGTAAAAAAAAAGCAGCCGCAAGTCCTGTGCTCATGCAACGTGAACCCACACCAATATCGCTCACTACACCAATCTGTTCTCAAACACATGATTAGAAACATGTACGGTACCTTGTGTGGTACCTTGGAACCTCATATTACACCTTGCACTTTGACATATACCGCACACCTTCGATTCTACCTTACAATGCACTGTATACTTTGTTGTATCCTTTGAAAAACTTGCACAACATATGATCAGAAATGTGCCCACCTGTAGTCCTGGTCTGTAGCAATGTCCATGGCTTCCTGCACCAACCCCTTTGCCTCCAAGAACCTCGCCAGGCCGTTCTTCTGCTCAGCAGGAATGTTCGGCAGCAGTTCAAACGCCGCTGACAGCTGGTCGCGCATCACCAGCGTCTTGAACTCAATCAGGCTCAACAGCAGCGTGTATGACACGATGTTGAAGTCTCTGTCGATCAGGTACACTCTGCTCTGTGCTGCGAGGTAACCGAGTAGATACATGGGTTTGTCCAGGTGGAAGAGGGTGGTGACTTCGCCGCCAACGCAGTAGTTGAGACGCCACGCTGCGTTGTTGTATATGAAGCAGTCACCAACCCACAGGCCAGTCCTGCAGGCATCAGGACAGACGAGGAGCAGCCAGCTGATCAGCATGCTTTGATTGTTCGCCACACAGGGCTGTTGTACCCTTTGGCATGTTTTGGCATGTAAAGAACAGCAGTCTGGGGCTTGTGAACAGCTACAGTGGTCGGAGGCGCCAGGCTGCACTATTGCAGATGAAGCACACCAACTCACAGGCCAGTCCTGTAAGGACGAGGTCAAGGGCCAAGTGTCGAGGCAGGAGCATGCTTTGCTTGGTACAAAAGCTGATGCAAACATTTGCAAGTGATTTGTGACCAGTACAGCAATGACGAGCTTCAGACCAGCTCTGCGCCTCTGCAAGGCATGCACATATGATACTTCCGGGGCAGCACAGCACAGAGTAGCCAGCTGGCCTCCTGCGGCCATGGCTGTACCATAGAACCACAACAACACCGCCTAGAACTGTGATGCAGGTGTGATTGTAATCCAAGTAGAACTGTGTTCCAGGTGACACAAGCAATGTTCATTGCGCCCCTGGGCAGGGAGCACTGGATAATAGCCACGGACAAGCGAGTATACTAGCGCACCTGATCTTCTCTGGCACCTCAGCCACGAGCTCAAACGCATCCTCAATCCCATCTTCATCCACGTCACCACCTGAGGCAAATGCCTGCTCCACAGCTGCTCGGTTGAACTGCAGGAAAACACACAGCAGCCCAGACAGCACACTACAAGGTTGGGGAGGCAGATGCAGCTATGACTGTTTCTTGCATGTACTATAATGCAGTAACACCTGCACCTAGATGAAGCAAATGCCTGCTCTGCAGATGCTCGGGTGAATTGCACGAGACGCACAGCAAACCAGACAGCAAAGCACAAGGTTGCGGAGGCAGTTGCAGCTATGAATGTTCCTTGCATGTACTGTAATGCAGTCAGACCTGTGTTGAAATGTATCAAATGCCTACTCTGCAGATGCACGGGTGAAAGTGCAGGAGACGCACAGCAACCCATACAGCAAACCACAGGGTTGCGGAGGCAGTTGCAGCTATGAATGTTCCTTGCATGTACTACTATGCATCTACACATGTGCCCACATGAAGCAAATGCCTGCTCTGCAGATGCTTGGGTAAATTGCAGGAGAGGCACAGCAAACCAGACAGCAAAGCACAAGGTTGCGGAGGCAGTTGCAGCTATGATTGTTTCTTGCATGTACTATAATGCAGTAACACCTGTGCTTGAATGTAGCAAATGCCTGCTCTGCAGATGCTTGGGTGAATTGCAGGAGAGGCACAGCAAACCAGACAGCAAAGCACAAGGTTGCGGAGGCAGTTGCAGCTATGAATGTTCCTTGCATGTACTACTATGCATCTACACATGTGCCCAAATGAAGCTGATGCCTGCTCTGCAGATGCTCCTTTCAGCTGCAGAAACAAAGGCAAGCACTTCAGCTCTTATAGAGATGGTTGAACACCATCAAGTGTCACCCAATCTCCTCATTCTGAAGTGAAAGCATATGTTGCTGAAGTCGCACATTTAAATGCATGATGCATGTTTTTTTTAAATATGGACAGTAACACAGCAATGAGCCTGCTGTACCTGCAGAATGTAGAAGCTAGCGTCTCCTGCGATTGCGACCAGCTCTCCATTGTCTGACCAGATGACATCTTTGACTGCCCCCACATCAATGCGGCGCACCAGGCGGCCATCATCCCAATCATAGAAGCACACAAAGTCAGCACCACGCACACCTGCATGAACAAGCAAACCAGGATATGTTTGTGAAGCACAGAGGAGGAAAACGGGACACGGCGCACACATCAAGAGGCCATGACAGCGGGCACAGTCTGGGCACAGTCTGCTGCTGATAGTGGCGATATGCTGGCCAGGCTCTGTGCCTGACCAAGTCGTAACCCCGATGTTTGATCCTGCGTAACGAGCTGGCTGTGAAGCTGCTTGAACATCACACTTGCAGCTCTTGAATATCAAACCCAAGGACAACCCCACCCCCTATCTGCAGTGAATGTCAAACAAAGTCAGGTGTTGCATGCCATTTCCTTCCCAGAGAGGACAATAGCAGTGTGGGCATGCCAGCAAAACACACAACGAGACACCCCAACAGAGGCATGCCATGCTATTAGCAACTTACCGACCAATGACCCCCCATGCATGCCTTCAACTGTGTACTCGATCTTAAGTGTGCTTTTCTCCTGGAAGCTCTTGTGGATCTTGATGCGACTGCCGCTTTCACGAATGGCGTAGTCGTTGCTGTCACTGCTCCAAACAAACTCAAGAGCACTGCAGAAGACAGACAGCAGGCAAGGTCGAGGTAAAGCAGGGGAGCCATGGAACGGTTGTGTGAACCGAGATATTGGAACCAAAGTATGAGAATAAGGACTTTGGCCCACTGCACAGCTGTGAAGGTGGTCCACAGATTGTGGGCTTGTGTAAACTCCCCTGATGTCGATATCAGACAGGATTTTGCCACAATGAATCATGCACTCAGCAGGTGTGACCCATGCAAGCATCATGACACTGTAGCAAAATTTTCCACACCATATAAATTCTGTCCTGAACATGAACCATTGCCAGATTACTGTTACTGAATACTACGAGAAGCCTCGTGGCTCACCTGCCGAAGCTCTTATTCCTCCAGGCTAAGGCAGTGTACACCACGTACTCTCCATCTCCACAAACTGTCACGAAGCGGCCATTGGGGTTGTGCCTCAAGCTCTGCAATACACACATGATGCATCATGTCATCGAGTCATACGGCACATCACCCATGTGAGCTCATCTCAGCCAGGGCATTGGCTGAGTCGTGCTGAACAAACGGACCAGACGGACATGTGACACGTGACTCTGCTGGTAACAAAGCGTGTGCATGTCACAGGGCAGGAACACTGAGCTGGCGGATTGTGCATAACGCAAAGCAGCAAAGAGTGC
>NSMO01000536.1:614-13096 GCA_002588565.1 Coelastrella sp. UTEX B 3026
TTTCTCTAGCATAGAGATTGCTAGAGGGTTGTACAAGGGTTGACCTTTTGATGGGTCCCAGCCATTCCATAGTTGGATTATGGCGAGGCCACGTTGGCCTGTGAGGAGGGCTGCTAGCTCTCCCGCTGTGAAGAGGGCTTGCTGCAGTTGTGTTTGAGCAGGAGCGCCCGGTGCATTGCCGTCTCGCCTGCATAAGTATACACAGCAGGCGTACGAACAAGCATGTTGTCCCATTGATAAATGTTGAATCACTGCTTGTCACAGGTTGAACAGTGACATCACAAGCCGCCAAACTGTAGGACAGGGAGTGTTGGATCGGTATCTATGTGAGCTCCTCGGCACAGTGTGTTTTGTTCACCGCTGCACTCTTTGCATGTCAATCGATCACTCCTGACTGCAAAGCTGCATAGGCATGAGCCAACACAGTCTTGAACTCACCATAATGTTGGGTCTTGCTGTACTTGCTGAAGAAGGTTGTCCAGCGAGTCCACCACTGTGGCACCATCCACTGCAATTGACTCAGTGTCTGCAACCAACCCACACGTTGGTTTGGGAGTGGTACGGACAGTTTTATCATACAATTTTGCAATGTTAGCACCAAGTTGATCAGTACATGGTTGCCGCAGGCTTAAGTTGCAGGTCATGGTTGCCAAATGTCGTCCGACAAGGGCAGATCCGGGCTGCCCCCCTAGTGAACTAATAGCAGCCCTAGCCAGGTAACTATGAGCTGGTTACCAAGCAATGAGTTTGTGGTTCTCAAGCAGTGACCCAAACTCCCTGCTAGACTGCTGCTTGTGCCAAAGCACCATGCACAGATGTGACAGCTGCTGCATGAGCCAGTGCATCAGTCAGCCTTGCAAGACTACATGCTGGATCGCTGCTATGACTGGAACTAAGCGTTCTGGTTTTTGTGCGGTTTGAGAGTCTCACCAAGTTTGCTGACCATGCTGGGCAACACCTTGCTCAGTTCTGGGAAACATGTGACTGTTGCATCAGTTGCTTGTAAGTAGTCACCTGCAGGAAAGCTACAGGAAGCTTGAGTCGCATATCTGGTACTACTGGTCGCGTGAGCTACGTCCTTGGCATGGCAATATCGATGTTCCGATTGTCACCGGTGCTGCTGCAGTAATGCGCAGGCCTTGTGGGGCTGCTGGTATCCCTGCATCCTGTTATTGTCGCAGACAGCGTTGCTGCAGAGTTGATCAGGCCATGGGCTGAGCTATCTCTGTGAGTCTATGCTGGATTAGCCATGCAGAGCGTCATGGCCTGACTGTCTATGCTACTGCCACCAGCTGCTTACCCAGAAAAGCCAGCTGCCAACCCCCGGGCTTCCGTCCCCCTACGGCTGCTAGCCGCAGCAGCTGACCCTGCCTCATGATCACTGCTGAGCTTTCAGCTGCATCCCAGCCCTGAACGACCTCCATGATCTCGGTGGCCCCATCCGAAAGTTTGACCTCTAGGACATCACGGGACTGGCAGCTTTCTAGGGTGCGAAGCGCACGTCGAACGCATCTGGAAGCCCTGCGGAGACCTTTTGAGGCTGGCAACGCTGGGGCAAACGGCCTCTGGGCCGTGCAGCGCCCCGCCAGGCACGGCGAGCTCTGCATTTCAGGGGTTCTGACAACCGAACAAACTTTTGAGGTAATTCAAGCTATTTAGTACAAAGTGTGCAATGCAAAGGCACCAGCTCAGAGAGAGTTCGGCCCAGTGCCCCGTTTGTACAGCAGGGTGTATCCTACACTATGTCCTGCAAGCATATCTACTCCGAGTGTTCTGCATCAATCAGCAACAGGTTTACTGCTGACATGGTTAACTTGTACCACAAGCAGTCTGGTGGCTTGGCAGCCTTGTTCCCCGGAGGTTTATTGGTAAACCCTGCATAGACGTGGAAAGACTTCCCATTGGGAAGGCCACCCGGCTGGGCCATACACGTGGTGCGATGGGATGATGCACCACACTGTGTTGAACTATCAGCTCATTCAATCAGTACTTCAGCAATCTCATCGTCAGCAAAAAAAACCGCAGCTCTGCCTGGTTGCAGCCTACCAATGGCTTGGTCAGCTAGCAGGCCCAGCGCTCCGCCAGCAGCAACAATAGCTGCGGAGATTGTAAACAAGCCCTGCCCACCAAGTTTGTCCATCAGGAAGCCACCTATCAAGCCACCTAGGCCGGCACCTATACCTCCATAAGTGGACTGGAACATGCCCTGTACAGGAGAGGAAGACAGTCAAGCAGCAGCCAGTAAATAAGCATGTCCAAGCAGCTTGCTCCTGGAGTGAAGCGACCTGGCACAAGCTGCAGCAGCCGGCTGTTTGTAGATGGCCATTATTCCTATTCACCTATATACCACACTGCTGGCCGTGCACATATAGTTTGTGAAGTATCTGTAGGAACCATCCAATCATAACACAGCAGCGCTGCTAGCAGGTGTGCTAGCAGAACACTGCCAGCAGTCAAGTAGCCCTACTCCAAGCATGGATTCGTGATCCACAAAGATCAACAATGGAATACTGATAGATGCTCACCTGCATTGTTGCGCTAAGTTTGGGCGGTGCCAGCTTGCTGCTGTATACTGTGGCTGTACAGAAGAATATGCCAAAGGTGATGCCATGCTGCAGGAAGATAAGAACGAACAGCAGGCATATTCCAAGGGTTACAGAAATGTACAACAGAATGGCAGACATGTGGCTTTGCAACCAGTGAAAAAGCCAACAGCCCTCCTGCTTTGCAGCAGGAGAGTGCCTGCAGTAATGTATTTGTGTCAATTGCATGTGTGCGCGTAGTGATTACTGGGCTGAAATCCTGCAGGACACTGTTGGTCTATGCCATTCTTGGAGGCAACTACAAGCGCAACTCTTGAACAACTTCAAATCAGACGGACAGAAGAGCACCGCTCATGTCGACCCATGCATGCGTGCAGCAGGGATGACTTGATATGCCTCCCCTAGATGCAGCTGCTTACCAGAAGTTCCACAGGGAGTACTGCCCATGTTGAGCCGATGCCAGGTAAAGCAGCATACGCTGCCAGACGTACTGCTGTGGCTGCCAGAGCAATGTTAAGCAGTGTGGGTGCTGAGATGTGCTTCAGGATAGTGCCTTGGAACATGAATGCTGGAATCTCTGTGCACACAGACATCTGCAGGGTAACATGGACACAGTGGATGTGAGGGATTTAGACTCAGCCAGCCACACTGATAGCAGAGAGTTCACAGGGCGTACTGTCTCTTGGTAGCAGGACGCTCAACAAGCAAGTATGGCTGCCAGCTTGAGCATTGTTTGCTAATGAAGTGGTGAGGCAGACAAACTTGCTGAAGATGACTTCTCACAACAAGAGAAGACAATAACCTGCCAGGCGTGACTGCCACCTTCCAGCACAGGATCTGCTGGGGTCCCTCAACTCTGTGTGAATATGTCATAACCTACCAGCAAAGCAATCCCCATAAGCGTCCCAGGAGCTCCAAGCCCTTTGAGGTACAGGAACTCATAGTTTGCCATCACACCGAACCCAAATCCAGCCAGCAAACAGCGCCATAAGAACAGCAGCACACGCGGCTGCATTAGCAGGTCCTTGGCACCAGATGGCTCCTGTACTTTGGCTGCTACTGCATGCCCCTGGTTGCTAACCCCTCCGTCTTGTACTGCATCAGCTTTGCTGCGAGCTGCAGGAATACTGTCCATAGAGCTGATGCTGCTACTGCTAATGGAGGCTGCAGCTGAGGCATAGTTATAACGCATCTTGGAGCCGATGATCAGTAGGGGTATACAGGCTAGGCCGTAGATGAGGAACGCTGCTGTGATGCCTGTGTGCTGTATGATGTAGCCGGCTGGTATACTCATCACACCGAAGCCGATGCTGCCCCACTGACGCTGCTTGCCATAGTCCCCAGGCTGCAGAAAAACCATTGGCGGAGCTCAGCAAGACCCGAAGACAGCAACCAACCTGGCGGCTATCCAGGCCTTCAATGATGATATAGCATGCAGGGCGCCGCTTGAAGCTGCTGCTGATTACTGCCATGACCTACTGCTCACAACAACTGGTGCGCACGGTGGGCACTACAGCAGCCTCAGCACCACGGCAGATATGTCAAACTACAGCCCCTGGTACATCTGAATCGTACTCACGTCTTTGCAGTTTGACAGTACGGTAGCATCTCCCAATACACCAGTAGGTGCACCTATGAGCTCTCCAGCAAGCAACATCGCCATGAGTATAGCTGTTCCACCTGCTAACGGCATAGTGCTGCGAAGTAGTGCACCCAGGCCTGCTGATGCGAGAAGAAGCTTCACATGAATCTTATGCTTGTCGGCAAGTGCAGAAGCTGTCATGCTGCATAACAGAAGGGACAACCCATGCACAAGCATTGTGAGAAACTGCTGTGGCAACAAAAGCTGTATTGACACACTCAGTCTGCGTGCAGCCGCTGCGGCGGATCATTTGACTTGCGTGCAGATGGTTCATACCAATTTGTTAGGCTAACTGATCCGCTGCAGGTATAGCAAGCAGCAGATGCATGATGCTACTTGAGGGGCGCACAGCTGCTGCAGAAAGTGCAGACAGCTTTGAACAGCAGTTGCGGTTGTACCTGACAGGTGCTGCTAGCCATGGCCGCAGCGCAGCCAGCAGGCCAATCTGTGCTGATGACAGGCCATGTGACTGCAGGAATATCGGTATGTACGGGAACAAAAACACGCCTGACGCTCCAAGCAGAAAGTTCCAAGCCTGCAAGAACAGTTGCAGTTCAAGCACACCCCTGTGTTTGGGAAGTGTCAACCCCAAGCTGCAGGCGGTAGGGCATGCAGCTGAACATTGCATCGCCCCGCCAGTGCTAGCTCACCTTGGCTAGGAATAGCTGCTGCTCCTGCATCTGCTCCGCAGAGTGGTGGTTGACTGCCTGTGCTGAGGTCATCCTGATGTCCTCCGGTGGCGTTGGGCTCCCTGGCCGAGATGTTGGGCTGATAGTGGTGTAAGCATTTGAGGCTACGTGTTTATTGCGCGAATCGTGCTTCCTAGGTGGTAAACGTTCGGTCGTTTGCAGACACCGCTGCAGTACTGCGAAGACCGGCTGTGCCGGCCTAGCCCAGTAGCCACGGGTGCTAGCTGTAATATGCATGTTCTACTGCCTTAGGCAGCACTGGTTCCGTCGCCGCGTGCAAAGGCACCAGTTATTCAACCTGTACACTGGCCTGGGGAGTAAGCGACGTGTTTCCTCGTTGCAAGTGACACTTCACTCCATAGAACGAGCTGGAGCTTGCAACAGTACATACAGATGGCGCGGGTACGGCATACTGCATTGCTACGAATTACTGACTAGGCTGGAACCAGGGCCTGACACTGCACTGTACAGTGACATGTCAGCTGCGACAGGAGTACGTGCACCAAGCGCATGAGCTTCATCAGAGTGCACTGTTATGAGTCCTTGAGTAGCTGTTTAGTGAGGTCACGGACTGGTCCTGCGAGGTGCGCTTGCACACCGGCTTGTACAGGCCTGAGGGATGTACAGCCAGGCTGGGCAGTCGGCGGTACAGTGCAAATGTTGGTGCCCGCAATTTTCTGCTCGTTTGCTTTGGTAGATAAGAAGGGCGCAAAACATAAAGCAGCACGCTGAGGGCCACCCTCGTGGATGACCATGACCCAGCATCCAGGGCCATCGCTGTACAAGTGTAAATTGCCAGCAGTACTGCCACCTAACGGTTTTTACGGTCACAACCTAGCGCAACAAGTTCATAGATTGGCAGCCGGCATATGACAACAACAAACGAACAACAACATCATGATGTGAATACGTCAGCACAGCAACAACACAAGTGGAATGTTACTATGAAAACAAGCAGCCTGCCACGGTGGGCTTCCCCAGGGAGGGCCCTCTCTGTCATACAATAGCATTCACAGGTGCTGAGGTGAGCAAACCCACACCTCACTAGAACTTAGAATTTGCCCAGCTGTCTCTGGTTGCACTCACAGCTGTCGTATGTGCCCCGCCCTACTAAGAGGGTGCATACACAAGCTCACACACACTGCCTACTGTACACAGACAACAAAGCATGGTTCAAGGCTGACACCTGGTCTCTTGCTCGCATTCCTAGCCAACATATGTGGCCTCATTGTGCCTGTAATCTTGACGAGCCAGTGCAAAAATCATTATGTGCCTATGTTGTGTTAATACCCTGCATCGGCGCCCAAAAATTCATGAGTCACGGTGGGTCATGCTGCATGAGCTATACACCTCATACAATATACCATGACATCAATTTCAGTGCCACCACTAATCGGTGTAGAACTGCTGCCTGTGGCAGCGAGAACTTGCAGACAAGAGGACCAGTAGCAGCCCAACAGCCTGAAAGCGAACCTCAGGAAAATGGCATGACTCCCAGCATGTAACCAAGTGAATTGAGCCATGTGCTCAGATCACCCTATGAACATGACGAGTTTCACAAACTTGACAGCATGAGATGTTGCAAGGGAGGGTGGCCCAGGTGGCAAGAAACACCGAGTTGACAGCATGTCATGTATTAATAGAAGGTGACCCAAGTGGCAAACAAAGGCAATTTGATAGCATGACATGTTTCAAGGGATGGTGGCCCAATGGCAATCAACCCCATGTTGATAGTATGCTATGATTCAATGGGTGGTGACCCAAGTGGCAAACAAAGGCGATTTGACAGCATGATATCTTTCGACGGAAGGTGTCCCGAGTGGCCAACAAAACAAAATATTCTCACATGCCAAAGTTGGACACAATCTATACAATGTATACAATATGGGCTCATCACAGCAGGTGGGCGCAAAGTCCACAAACCTATCATTTAAATGCAGTTCTCGGATAACAAGCGGTCATCTTGGAAGCGATTGAAGCCACCTGGTTGTCAAAAACTGGTGGGAAGTAGGCTTGATAACAATCCTGCAGGTTGACCGACTCATCAAATATCGTTTGTGCCAACAGACAACCTGACGGTGTGCGCGTGGCTCCACATTAATATCACATACAGCAATGGAGATGTTCCCGACTCATCAAACATCGTTTGTGCCACCGGACAACCTGGTGGTGTGCATGTGGCTACACAGTCAATCATACACAGTACGTGGCAATGGAGACGTCACCGACTTATCAAATACCCCCCATGCCAACAGACAACCTGGCGGTGTGCACGTGGCTACACAGTTTGATCACACACTGCAATAGTTATGTCATCCGTTGCTGATGCATCAGAAGCACCAGGATCAGATGACGTGTCTTGGCCCAGGCTAGCCAGATCCTTGCTTACAGCGGCTGGCACACCTGCTGCTGTAGATGCTGACCTAAGCATCTTCAACACCTTGCGTCTGATCGTGGCATAAATGACCAAAGTGTAAGCTTGAATCACCGTAAAGCAGCCACACAGAATGGCTGTTATGATGAAAGCAGGGGTGGTTTTCACAGCATCAAACGAGGCCCAACCCACAATCATGTAAATCAGCAACACAGTTTGTACAATGCGCGTAAAGATGTACCAAATGGTTGCAAACCACAGCACCAGCAAGGTTGCTTGTGTATTTACCCTGAGCCTGTAAAACACCAAGGCTACGTATAAGAATGCTTCATGGCAAGCAAACAGGTCCAGCACCACGCCAATAGCAAATGTAGGTACATTTTCAGTCCACAAGGCCATGATGATGACTGTAAAAAACAGCTGATGATGCACCAGCAGCAACCAACTGGTGTGTACGCTGCGGATACAAGCTTCTACTACATACAACGCAGCACGTGATAGAATAAACACCCCGAGCATCGCTGTCAGCTCATGCGATGCAATGTAGCTCCCTGTCCAAACCTTGAACAGGAAGCGGAGCCAGCACTGTCTGTGGCACCAGCTGCAAGCTGAAGACTGCAGCATACACAGCATGCTGACAAGTTACAAGCTGTTGGGTCGTTGACAGGCCACGATAAACCCTACTTAGCGGCTTCAGTATGCAGAGGTGCATGATGAGAAACACCGGCGCCAGGGAGATCAATATGGTGAAGAACAACTGCAAGCAGCTTTGGCCAAGTGCAGTTGATGCCATCTGGTGCACTACAGAAGAGCTGTTCATTATATGCCCGGCTTGCAGCAGGTATCTCCAAGACCAGATAGGGCCTCCTGCGTACTCGCTGATGATGGGAGTGTTGCCCATTTCAAACCGGGGTAGCCAGGTCCGGGGTAGCCAGACCGGGGTAGCCAGGTCCCAGGCTGTAGCGTTAAGGGCTATCTTGGGACAGGAGGTGCCAGGTTTCATGGCCCAATCTGCTTTGGCCTGATAGTCTCTGGAGCACTTGTCCAGAACTTGCAGCACGTCAAAGTGGGCTTTTGATGACCGCTCGATAACTTCATATAGAACCTGAGGGTAGCACAAGCACCTGCAGGATGGCAGTCAGGGATTAAATCATATGATATAAATGCCCCACAGCAGAAGTAATGTTGGGACCAGGCAATTGCACAAACAAGTCACTGTTATATTGTTTAGGGACCTTGAATGGTCTAGCTCGCATATGCTGCTGCACATCAGCACATGCTGCTGCATGTCACCTCTTGCACCCACTGTTCCATGGCCATAACAGATTGCGCTGCCGCAGCTGCAGGAGACATCACAGCTGTACAATGGCTGTTTCTGATGAGTAACTGTGGCAAATCAGGATGGCTGTTTGTGCCTGGAAACATAGCCATCACAGACTGCATGTAGGATCATGTAGGATCATGTATAGCCAACATCCAGTGCAGATGAACTACAGCTGGCCCATGGTGACTGCTGCAGTGACTGCGCTGGACTTGTTTGCCACTCACCCTGTTGCCACACTGGCGGCACTTGCAAACATGGCATCCAGTCCAGAGCAGCAGTCTGAGCTGGCCCCTTTCAGCTTGCAGTTCAGAAAGGCCTGGGTCACTTGAGGTGACGTACAGGCTGTTGCAGGTTGCCGGGGCAGGTCAGCGACCAGCAGTGCTGCACTACCTGCACAAACCAAACACACTACAGTCAGCGGTGCTACGTGTACTCGGAGGCAAGAGAAGCTGTCAGCGAGCAGGCCGAATTCGTCGAAATCCAACAGGAGCCTACAGCGCCTGCGCAGGCGGTGGGTGATGGCGGTATAAGGGTGCGCCTGCACCATCCTGCAGCCCGAAAAGGCGCTGTTTGGTTCGTATTTGAGCGCCAAACATGAACACGATAGTCGCGCAGCTGTGGCTTTCACAGCATCTGTCTAGGTAAGATTAAGCCTGCCATACTATGGCATTCCACACGGCGTGGAACACCATCACAAAAACTGTTTGTGTGTTAGCGTGCGCTTCGGGGTTCGCAACGGCAGTAATTTCAATAGTTCCTAGAGTAGTTCTCACAGTAGTTCATACAGGATTGTAGTGCAGGTCCGTGGCTCAATCTCCGCTCCGCAAGCGTCAACAAAAGCACGTTGTGGTGTTTATCCACGTACACTGATAGCAGTGCTTGAAAGCAGTTGCTCCATCCGTCGTACACTCACCGACACGATTCAGGCAGAACAACCAGAGGAAAACACACGCGATGGGCGCTGTGCGTCGCGGTATGCCCCTAGTAGAAGATGATGAAGTCATCTCGCCTTGCAAGCTGCTATCGATGGCCGTTTCTTGCAGCGGAGAAGCCGGGTGCTGCTCTGCTTAAGTCGCCTGGTCCTGTAGACAGCTGTGATGGTAGATGCTGATCGACGAAAGTTCAACAGAGCTTGGTGAACTCAATTCTCCTGCCGTTTGT
The DNA here is from genome assembly GCA_002588565.1 of Coelastrella sp. UTEX B 3026. Classification (NCBI taxonomy): domain Eukaryota; kingdom Viridiplantae; phylum Chlorophyta; class Chlorophyceae; order Sphaeropleales; family Scenedesmaceae; genus Coelastrella; species Coelastrella sp. UTEX B 3026. The sequence goes on from NSMO01000536.1 coordinate 10,348, forward strand.
GGCCGATCGCGCAGCCAATGCGAATTCGTAGTACAGTTGCAAGCCCGGCAGATATGTGCGAGGCAACAGCACCCACACAGGCAAAAGCGTCCGTGATAGTCCAATACTGCTTGATCGTTAGCCATGCATGCCATACTGACACCAGAGAGCCCGCCAACGCAGTGACAATCACGGGGTTCTGTGGGCGACCATTACTGAGGCGGGGAAAACACCAACCTTTGACAAGGATTAGGAAACGCATGGCTAAATTTAGGCTAACACAAAGGTAGAGTAACTGTGCAGCCTTTTCCGGTAAGCAAGGCAGGCTATTAGGATCCGAGAAACTTACTGCTAGTCCCTGATGTGCGCTACGTAGCGGTATACCAGCTACGATCTGGGCTACATGGCATGCAATAACAGGACCTCGCATCGGCAGTTTTTCGAGCGGCATTCTTCTAGGTACTGCAGTTTGCTACAACCTGGCCGGCAAGGCCGCGAAAGGCCCCAGAGTACATATGATTCCATCGACGTTACCGCACTAAGCTGTTTTTTGCTGTATTTGTTCTTGCAAAATGTGGCTGGGTTGGGGCCAGCTGCAGCCCTGGCACTGCCCGAGAGTCCTCGGGGCTCTGAAGTACCTCAGAGCTCCGACTAGTGCGGCCTTTTTCTCTAGTGGAACTTGCGACAGCCATTGAACTTGTTTGGGGTGTTGTTCGGGTGTAAGATCGGCGGTACAATACGCACTAAACGACTCAATGAGAAGTACAAGCCTATGGTGGCCTGCAAGGCAAGATTCAGCTCAACAAAACGTAGCTTCCTACCTACGTAGTATCCCGTATACAAGACTATTCAAAGCACAAGATCGCCTTCAGGGCACCCTTGTTATTGGAGGTACGCACTGCCTATGAGCTGTGCAACACCATGATGGCCAGTAGCATGCATGGGCGGCACATTGGAGTGCCAGGTCACACACATCACTAACCATAATCTATGGCTATGCATATGCAGATTATCATGCAGGTGGCTGAACCCAGTGCACGACCAATTAGCAGCGACTCTGCAGAAATTGCTTTCGCTGCCCACGCTGTCACGGCGTGGCACTGTGGTTATGACATGACCACCCTTGTGTCTTGCTTCAGGGCGTGCGCCTGCAGCGTCCTATCTTCAGATACCATACCATACCGCACATCAGCCCAAGACTCTTTCGGGTGGCGTCCCCCATGCATGGCACGACAGCTCTTGCCAGCGCATCCTGTTTGCATTGGCTCAGTCTCTTTTACATCATGCAGCAAACAGTCAATGATAAGCCAAGCACCATACCAGATCCCAGCTGTGTTTCTTGCAAAAAATGCCAGGAATGAGATCATGCACTCTCACACTACCCTGTTCAAAATGCAGGCTTGGCACATTATGCATTGAGCAATCACCAGCTGTCAAAGTACTTCTTGCCCTTTGAAGGGTTTGCCTCCAGCAACATGGTCCCTCCCAGCTTACTACGTGCACATGCCAACTCATCTGTCACCAAGAAGAAATCCAACTCGTTCTCAAGCTTGAAGAACATTGGAATGGTGAAAGATCTGCCACCGAAATCGATTCTGATTTTGTTGATTGAGTATGAGAATGTATCTTCTCGCAGCCAGCGGCAGCTGCCTAGGAAATGTGTCACGAAGGGGCCAAGCTCTGTGATGATGTTGATTGCTCCGGGTGCGTAGACACCTCCACTAGAGATATCAATGCTTGCTGCACTGGAGTAGCTGATAGCCGTAGCGTCTGGGAACGATTTGTGCATGTCAAAGTACTCCGGAACTGCGGTTCATTTCCACAGCAGCAACAGTTTTAGTGGAGGCTGTCAGTGGATGCTAGATGTGAGTAAGTCATAAGTCAACGTCCAGACAGCAGGTTCAGCCTGAAAACATGTTTCATGCGCAGTCAGGGTGGCCAGCGGCAGCTTTTGCAGGAGGTTGCTGGTATACTCGTTCAAAGTCAGAGGAGAACCACTGACTTGCCACTACTAGGGCTGCTCAACACTACTTGGCAGTGACAGCTGGCACTATGCAGCAAATGCTGATGGTGATGAACCGCTTTCAAGGGAACCGCACCTGGAATGTACAGCAGCCTGGGGAACCCGCCACTGGATGCAAAAATGGGCTGCATGCAAACCAACAGTACAGCAGCGCAGAATCAGTTACAGCATCCATTGTCAGTGACGGAAAGCTGTTAGCGCACTGGTTGCTGAGCCAATACAAGCAAACATGGGTCGACGTAGCTGTAGCAGTTACCAGCCAGCTGTCAGCTGGTGGGGACTTGCACAGTAGCAAGCAAACGAGCATACTCCACGCCCTGCCGCGTTGTTTGCCACGGCTGCTGCTGCTCCTGATGACCACTGCTTTCCGTGCCAGCAGTCGGCTGCTGCACGACCTGATGGCCTTCCCGCTGATGCTGCAGCTGCACCGCTACACATCAGTGATGTGTCTGGCTGATTGAAACCAGAATAGGAGAACGTAGGCAACACACAGCACACGCTGAGTCTATGGGCTACAACAAGCTGGGAATGTCGTGACTTGAAGTCCTTGGCAATGGTGCATACAGCTGGCTGAGTCTGTGGTCAACAATGCAGGGCGATCAGGTCGCGCTCAGAGAAGCACATTTGCTGAGCTCGCACCTGCCAGACATCAACTTTTTGTGGGGTAGGTGTTGGGAGTCGGAGTGGGCCCTTACCACCACGGCCCTGCTGCCTGTGCAGCTGCTCCGCCAGCAGCATAAAACCCTC
>NSMO01000537.1:0-23301 GCA_002588565.1 Coelastrella sp. UTEX B 3026
GTTGTCGCACTGAAGCATATGGATGCTGTGCGGCAGCTGCATGGTGTGGAATCTGAAGAAACGCGGCTTGCCGAGGGTTTATGTTCTAGGGCTCATGCAGCGCGGTATGGTGTTATGAAGGGGCCTGAAGAGCAGCAGCTGCTTGCTCGGTTGATATCTGCTAGGAGGCGGCAGTTGCTAGGGATATCTTTGGCCAAGAAGATGAGTGTGTTGGCGTGGGAGAGTACTAGTGTCAGGGACTGAGCATGCAGTTTGCAGTGTTGCACAGCGTGTGCTGCCCTATGTGATTGGGGTGTGTTGAGAGTGGTGGTTGCTTTGATTACCTGCAACAGTAGCAGACTGTCGTTGCTGCAAGCCTGCCGTTTGTTGGCCGCTACAGTGTCAGATGGGCTCTTCTATGTGGGATTTGCCTAGGGCAACTACTGCTGTGGACTGCTCGCACAGCACGTGAAAGCATTGCCGCAGTACAACTGCTACAGCAGTACTGCGGCAGTATGGTTTCAAACGGGGAGCATTGATAAAGTGCTTCTAACTTTGCACGTGATGAAGGTTGCAGGATCCATGCTTGTTCTCACTGTTCACAAAGCATTATGACTCATAAACTTGAAGTTTATACTTCTGTTACAGGCAAAAACAGAGTGCAGTCACTCGGCAGAGACCTGCGAGTTGAGCCCACCATGCACACTCAGGCCTGTGATTCTGGTGCCGACTACTGTGCCTACTAACCCTGCTCTGTTTCCAGCCTGGGGCGGTGCGTAGAGCATTATGCGTACCGTGACCCACCGTCAGGCAAGTCACGAGAACGCGCAGCAGCCTCACACAGGGCAAGCCATCGACATGTGCAGGTGGAACGCGCAAATATGCATCGCTCCGTACACTCTTGCCTCCGCTCGGATGACAGCAGGTCGCTACCCCTGCCAGCGATTAATCAGAGGTGGGGCTTGTGTTATGTGGGGTGCCGTGACAGGTGGTCCATGTTTTGACGGTTGGAGTGTGCTGCCACGTGGGCCGGGGTAGGGTAGCTTTCGCGCCAGTAAATGAGCATGAACGCGCAAGAGAAATCAAAATTGCTGTAAAATATTTCCGTAGCCTGCTGGCCTCAGCAAGTGTGGCTGCTGCACGTCTCAGGAGGTGCATGATGCTGCACAGCTGTGGTTGAGCAAAGTTGCTGTACGGTAAGAGACGCTGTCGGATGTACGTTACGGCGGAAAAGAGTTGTTGCCACTATGGCACTTTCAGCTTTCAGCACGCTGCAGCTGTTCACGTGTGTACACATCCGGCCCCATCACCTGCAGCTGATCCGATCCTGTACGGTACAGGGCATACAGGTTGCAAGCAGGGTCACCGAAACCTTCCTATATTCGGGCTCTGTACAGGGCCTACAGCCCGTAATGATTGTTGTTATTTATAAAGTTACCAACGTGGCACATTTTCTAGTCCCGGTAATAGTCTGGGGCAGCTTTTGCGCAACTGGCCATGCCAGTGGGCACCTGCTGTCCGCCAAAAACAGAGCTGCCAAATCCAACCCACGCTGAAGCGGTCATGCCAGACTATGAACGTACGCTGCGTCATTGTGTGAACTCAACACACACAAGACGGCCTCTCACAGATGCGCGCCCTTGACTATGCAGTTGCGCATCTATTGAAACTCACACCTGCACTGCATCCCGTTCACATAATCAAAGTACAATCACATTTGATTGTGTGCCAAGGAAAGTATTCACAATTTGACCTACTATTTCATGAATTATGGAGCTCACAGCTGCAGCCTATGCCTACTAGTACACAAAAAGCACACCACAAGCACAGCAACACCCAATGCAGCGTCCGCAACAGATTGGGGGTGGCAGCAGCAGCTGGTCCAGCAGAGCGCCCAGGCACATGAACTCACATTCACCAACCAATTACGTAGAAGAGCCTCTGCTTGACGCACAAGCTGAGCCACACCTTTGACGTGTAATGCCTCACACCGCAATAACAGAAGTAAAAGTACTTCATAACAGTCTGTCCACATTGAAAGCGAGCATCATCAAAGGCAGAAGTATGCGTGCTGCCGCAACAATCAGACTATGAAGCAACCCCTTGGTATGACATGTATTGATCATTGCAAGCAGCTGGGACAGTGCAATACTGACATTTATACTGGCCTGATACTGTTGATGACAAGGCTGAAGCTATCCTGCCGCTGTTCTACACTCCGGACACTCTTCCAGGAACAAAATGGTTCAATGATACAGTGCACAGCACAAGTTGCCGCATGGGAACACACACAGGTTCCACAGTCAGCTGGCACAGCCATACGTACGACTACAAACAAAATCAGAAATTCAGCCCCACAGCAAACAGGCAGCAGGGGCCACTGCAATGCAGCTGCATTGCACGAGTGCAGCAGTGACTTTAACTCTCCAGTGCACATGCCACAACTGCTGCTTGTTTGAAAGTTGCCAGCAATCAAAGTGAAGATCATCAGCCCGGTGCTGTAGACCTCAACTTGGTTGCACAGACAGCTGATGTGACAGCAGTGCTAACAATTATTAACATAGTGTTTGTGTGTATCAATGATGTACCCTTACGCCTGCCATGTTAGGCGCCTGCATTGCACAGACCATAGGTGCTTACTATACTCCAAATCCATCCAAACAACTCCAGCTGTTAGGTAACAGTCGGAATCAGGTTGCCGCTGTTATATACAATGGTATAACTCTGTTGAACCAGCTCAAAACCAGAAATGTCTGCTGTTAACGATGATTCTGGTGGCATCTGCGCTGATCTGGAGATGATGGTACCTATTATACCACATGAGTGCAGGTGCAGAGTGCCACAACAATGTCCGATTGGCCATGGTTGCTGCAGTCGCCTAACATCGCCTACGGCAGTGGAGCACGTACACAAGGTGTATGTGTCGCTGTAACATGGTGGCAGATTGCTGCTGCACGTCAATCAGCTCATCCCCTGGACCTTCTTGCCATCACCGCTGCTGCTACTGCTGATATGATTGCAACTGCGCCTGCTGGTATAGCATAGGTCAGCATCTGGTTGATAGCCTCAAATTTGGCTATCATGCTCTTCCACGTCTGCACAGCAGCACCAAGCAGTAGACACACTTGAGCAGATGATTTACATCTGTGTTTTGTATCTAGTTTCAAGCGGGGCGATACAGAGCATGGGATGCGGTCGCGTGCCTGGGGTGTGCAAGAACACGGCTGAACGCAGGCCATTAGGACATGCACATGTGGTAGCGAACACTGCCAGTCCAACACCTGCAGACTAGGGACCGACTCGAGGCTTAATAGCAGCAGTTTGTTGGCAGTTTGTAGCCAGTCAGGTGACCAACATCAGCATGACACCGATGACAGGCAAGTCAACAGGCTTGTCAAACAAGCAGTCAGTGCCCGCTCAAGCAGCAGTGGACACAACAGCCCCACTTCTGTTATGAGATGGGATAATGAGAGCTGGGATGCAGCTACATGACTGGGGTGGCATGAACACTGACATGATGTAGCAGGCCACTAGGTCATGCAGTCATGCTGAACGTACTGAAAGCTTAATCTACTGGATACTGCACTGTTCCAGTGCTTGCCAGGTGCAAGGAAACATGCAACGCTCAAGGTGTTGCAACACCCGCATGCCAATAACTCAGCCGCCACCCAAAAGAGCCTCAACTGCACAACAGCTGGGCCGGGCCGAAGAGAACATGCTTGTTGCACTTGAGCTCAGTGCCGATGTCTGACAAATAGCGCTGTAGCGTTGCCAAATGTGTGTCTGGGTGAGCCACTTCCCTTAGGTAGTTAAGCCAAGCTTGTCCCATGACAGAACATGCTTGGAGAAGTTCAATGAGTAACGGTAGGGAATGTGAAGTCGCCCCGACACACACATTACCCTTAACTTACGCTAGCGCTCTCTTGAAAGCGCTATGCGGAGCTCATTCATTCATTCATTCATTCAAAGAGTAGAAGCTCATAAACAAACAAAGCAATGCAGTCACATGTGTTCGTACCGCTGCATCGTTGACGTGTGGAAAGGGCTGATCAGGCACTGGCTTCCCCAGGAACTTGCACAGCGGCTCCCAGCCATCAGTCACTCGGAATACGAGCAGACGGTCAGCGGGGACAAACTGCACGCAGCAGCAGCAGCAGCAGCAGCAGGGACAATGGCAGCACTGGATGCAAGATAAATCAAGTTGATATTGGCTAACGTATGTTTGCTTGTGATGAGTCGGCTGGTGGGCACTACCACAGCACTCGCACTGTTACTTCATGTGGCAGGTGTGCCCAAGACCTTGCACAGTGGCTCCCAACCACGACTGACTTTGGACGATGACAGAAATACTTGCCATTGGTCACCTGGGACAATCAACAGGAGCAGCAGCAGCTCATGCTGTGCTGTGTTGGGTGGTATGTCTGTCACCCAATCCAGTGGGTGTCCTGGGAGCGTTGATACACTTAGAGTACAGATTATCATCCACATTAAAAACACAACTCAAAAAGAAGGCACACACATAAACCTTGAGAAACACACAACATACTACAACACAATAAGGTGCCAGCAGGAGAGGCCCAATAATGCGCTGACAATTTTGCTTGCTGTATGTAAAGTGTATCACCTGTTTGACTTCCTCTATGTGTTGTTGGAAGAGTTGCTGAGCTTTCTCAGGATCTGCCTCAAAGCACCCCTGCAGATCATTCTCCCAGATCACTGTGTTGATCATTTTGCGGTGGTGGGGACCACCCGGCTTTGGCAGAGGGAAGTGACGCACATACCACGGGGCTTTTAGCATCACCTGCATAGATATAGAGGTAACGTTGTTGATAACAACAACTGAATTTGATATTTAGCTTGTTGCTATGACAGTATATTGGCGATACAATTTTTCATTTGTTGTTTTGCTGAAGGCCCGCATTGAGCAACACAGCTACAAATCATTCACAAATAGCAAATGCTCAATGCAGGCATCATTGTTCAAGGCACAATTGTGACCATCGTGGTACCACCGTGGTGAGCACTCTGCGGCAAAGGTGGCCCCTTTTGGCCTTGGACACTCGGGCATTGAGACGCTATGGGCCAGAATGCCCAATACAGCTGCCAAAGTTGTGTTACATACACCAACTCTGGCAATTTGCAGGTGGGAGATCAGTTTATTGCGGGGTGTGGCACCAAATGTCTCTGCGCAGCCCAATAAGTAAAAGAGCTGATTGTGTTGAGCCTTGTGGGTGGAAGGGGCCACCAGACCTTGGCAGAGGGATATGCTGCACATACCAGGGTGCTTTTGATACTACCCGCAGTACAGGAGCACAGGCCTCCCAAGGAGAGACTGCTGAAATGCCTGCTGTGGATGCCTGCTGTTGACGACAGGAGATGCGTACATGCCACCTCAGCCACATCGTGCTGAGCAGCTACAGTAAGCCACAAGGGCACTGTTGCAAAGTGCTCCAAGAGGGTAGGGCCTGGTACAGCCTGTGCTGCTGCTGCTGCTGCTGCTGCTGCTGCTGCTGACTCTGCTGCTGCTGACATCCGCAGGAAGCACAAAACTACCCGGCTAATGTTGCTTCTGCTTTTGCTGCTGCTGTTCCTGCTGCTGCTAGAACTCACTTGATTGACCTTGTGGATGGTCTCCTTTGCACTTTGATACCACTTGGCAGGATCACGAACCGTCAATATAACCTGAAGATGGCAGTGTCACACAGGCAAACACAGCAGCCTCAGGCACTGGACATGTGTCGCTCATCCCAAACAGTAATATCCCACTCGCTTGAGCAGTAATTGATTGTGCGGCTCAGAGCAATGTTGACCTCTGTTTGGATCCAAAAGCAGCACACAGCATATGGAGTAGTGTATGCCCGCTGCTGCTGCTGCTGACATGAGTGCGGCCATTGATATCATAGCTCATGGGTGCAGCTGCTCTGCTGAACACAAATGTCATGCTTTGTGATTACACTTGTACAAGACTCCGATGACGTTTCCAGAGCGAGCATGCAGATAGAACGACTAGTCTGCAATGTTACCCTCAGTGCAAACACAGCAGGGCTGCTGGTGCTGGACAGGCTGCATGAGCTGTACTGCTGCAACAAACGGACAGTTCCACTGCTGACGCTCACTCCTATCTGCCAGTCTTCGCTGCTGCGCTGTTCCTTCAAGATCCCCACTAACAATCTGAAACCCTGATAGAGAACAATCTAGAACCCTAACATGATGCAATCACCTTAGCGCTTGGGTATTGCTCCATGAGCTGTTTGTAGAATGAGCAAGCTGGCCAATCAACCACTGCTTTGTAGCCTGAGAGCAGCACATCATAATCCACCTCTTCACCTGAACACACGGTGCAGCAATGCTGTGAGTACGTCACATACTGTATGTGTGACTAAACCCCGCGTGTCTTTGCGTAAGCCAAACGCTCGTTATAGTCCTGTAAGCTTGCGTACAACAACGATTTGCAACTCAATAACAGAGAATGCCTACAAAGGGGTGAATATCTGTTATCTGTTTCAGCCTATTGGCAGTTGGTATTGGAAACTCATGAGATGCATGTGGACAGATCTGCAGTCAGTCTTTGCTGGTGACTGCTCTCAGGTTGATGCACTGTACACTGCTACTGCCACTGCTGATCATGACTTGCCCTGTACCAATGTACCAACCCACACAGCATCAACAACCTGAGTGCAAGCAAACAAACCTAGCCACACTGCAAGGCAACCGCGCCTGATTTAATTGACTCATTCAGACTGAGTGGCTGCAGGAATGACAGTGGGACAAGCGGCTAGGCAGGATGTACTGGCATGCCGCGAGCTTATACTGCAAACACACACGACTAAGCTGTTGGGACCCCCAGCACTTCGGCTCCACTGATTAGCGAAGCCTGTAATGCTGTCCAACAAATTGGTTGCACTAACGAGTCGAGCTCAAGGCTGAGATGCTGCGCAGCACTCCCTTTGCTCGCCATAATTTGCTCCAGCAGCTTGCATTACAAAGCAAGCTGCTGTGCTACTGCTACAGGCTTGTCAGCGGCTGGCGCCTGCAACTGCCAAGTTGGGATGTGTGCGCTGCAGGGACCAACCAGTATTGATGTGCGACATACCCGCATACATATATGCTGTACGCGGACTCTGTTTGATTGCTTTGCAGCTGACCGGTCTGCCTGGGCTTTGTGGAGTCTCAACCCGCACCGTTATACAGCGAGTGTCTGGCCGCGTGCAGCTGTGCTGTCTCAAGCTGCTCGTACCTTCAGCAAGCCTGAGCCAAAGCAAGCTGTGGCCCTCGTGTTTCATCAGGTCCACCATATGGTAACACGGCATGTCGAGAATGTCCAGAGCAGTCTACGAACAGACAGAGCAGTAGATACCTAAGTACCAGAGTGACAACCAGAGCATTGCTGACGGCCCCCTTCGGTACGTATACATCGCCTTGCTGTGGTTTTGTACAGTATCGTAGCTTGCAGCATTAGCTGGTGTGCAGGACCAGTTTTTGTGAATCGTTGGAGCACACGGAGAGTGATGCATCACCTTTAAAGAGAGTGTCCCGGTTCGACCCCATCCGGCACCGATCACCTCCATGTTCTGACAACAGCTGATTGTTTTATCAGAAAGTCAGCGAAAAGCTCCCACAACTTAGCAAAGCAAGAATGCAGATCGTGCCGTTGCTACTACTGTACGTGATCAGGGGCCGTCGATCTCATGCCGTATATATCATTAACGTTGCAGGGAGTCAATCAGGAACAACTGCTTAGTACTTCGCGTAGGTGATTTATCTGGTCACTGAGTGACAGATTTGCTGCCAGCTGTTATGTACAGTTATCCGTCTTGACCCGCTGATTGAGGCATGGTGGTGGCGAGTCATGGCCAAACTGAGCCTTGAGGATCTCTATCAGTGCGGTTCGCACTGAATGTGCAACTAACGATGCACACGTCCTGTTGAAAACAGGGCAGCAAAGTTGCCCAGGCTATAGACACGGCCATACACAGCCGCTGTGGCACTTGCAGGCTAGTTACCTTTGGCTTGCTGATTTGAATTAGACACCTGCAGCCTGGAAACTGCAAATGGTGGCGGATCAATCCTCGAAAGGCGAATTATTGCTACAGCATGTCTCCTGAGGCATTGACATTTTGCCAATTGTCCGGGGCGTTCGGCCAGAGTGGCTAAAGCAGCCATACAGTTTCTGCCTTGCTGCTAGCAGAGCAGCTTTGTAGTTAGTATGATAACCCACAACAACGTGCTCTCTTGGCAGCGGTGTCTCCCATCATTGTTTCCAAGTCATGATGACAATGATCTGCCATTGCTGCTGCTGCGCTGTTTCAGAAGGAGGATTGTTACTATTAGACCCACAATGCAGGATGTCATGGACAGGTTGAAAAACAGCTGTTGTATCCTGCAGCTGCTGCTCTGCTGTGGTTGGTCAAGCTGCTGCTGCTGCTGCTGCTTGAGCTGCCAGGGCAGATGATCCAACAACACCTGTTGCATTCCAGTGATCAGTACTGCTACAGCAGCACCAGTATGACCCAGCAACCGCGTGTCTTGATGATACTGCTGCTGCCACATGTCAGACTCCTGCAGCACGCTCACAGTACTTGCTGGCAATTGTAGAACTCCCCCAGCTTGGAAGAGATGTGTGCGTAACACTGCTGCCATTGCTTGCCAGTCAAGTTGGGATGGCCTAGGACTTGCAAAGTGGCCTGCTGCAGTGATCCGGCTTCATGAACAGCTCCAGAATTCAGCTGCAGGATCATTTGCTGCTGTCCCTCACCCCAGCGCCAATAAACGGCTGCAACACAGCAGATCGCACAGCACCTGCCACTGCTGCTCATTACTGCCAGACCCGGCAACAGCAGCACCAGCAGTGTAATTTGTGTCATCTAGGACTTCAATCTACTGATGCAAGAGTCAATGTTCTATGGGCTACAAACACAGCCCAAATTCATTTCAAGTGTGCACATCACGTGATCTGCAAGGCAGCACTGACTGCGGATCTGCCAGCCTGCTGCTGCTGCCGACTGCTGCTGCCGACTGCTGCTGCCAGCCCCAGCTTTGGGTCTGGCAGCAGCAGCAGAGCGGCATAGCTCAGGAGTCCTGGCAGCCCAAACTAATCACACTCAGTGCTCTAACACAGGCTGTCATGTCTTTGTGTAGGATCCGACTGTGCCAGAGCGCATGGAGAGTGTCGAGCAACATACAAGCAGCTGGAGGGGCAGTAGGGCCCAAAGTGCTATTACATGAGACTCAATCTCAATATTCTGGAGTCCAGAACCCGACCTGTAAACCAAACCGTTCAGGGGAACTTGGCAGACAACTGAGTAAGCCAGCTGTATTCTGGGGACGAGGCCCGGACTCAAAGCTTCATCAACCTGCTGGTTGCCAAAACATCTGCTCTGCTTTGGCACTTAGGCGATCAGAGGTCGGCCACAGAGCCGTGCTGTCATTTTGAATTTGCGCGCGGTTGCGGCAAAGTAACACCACCGCAGGCTGAATTTGATCATTTGATCCGCCATGTGCTGCATATTGTTGGTTTTGTTATCCGGGCTACTGTTAAGCCTGCCAAATCATTGTATCGCCAAAACACATTGCATCGGTTGCTCGCTGCTGGATGAACACACAATGGGCCCTAGCAACTCTGTTCGACGTCAAGTGGCTCACCAAAAGGCGTGCCTCGCCAGCAATGCTTTGTAGCTGACCTCCCTGGCCATTCACCATTGCCATCGCGCTTGCACTGGTCGCTTCTGGCTCTTTAAAGACCGAGATGTCTCGTGAGGTCCACAATCGGCTTCTGAAGTACATCAGGAGTGTAAAGGATGGATCCGATGGTACCTACCCGGATGCTGAGCGCACACTGGCCGACGGTGAGTGAGTGAAAGCACTGCCACTGATGGCCTTTCCTTGACGGCCGATATCTGTCCTGATGTACTCTTCAGCCGTTTTACTGCAGTAAATAGTATGGTCTGCACCCTGTGCACGCGCACACAACGGCCCCCTTGCCCGACACAGGACCCACCGTCTACTGCTGTTGTCACAATCTGCAGCTCTGGCCGTCCTCCACAGGGCGGGCATAACTCTTACAGCCGTGCAGTCAGCTGTTCTGTCCAGCCAGTATCGCTGGGACACGGGAGAGCCGCCCCACCGATTAGCGAAGCTGATAGGTGCTGTGCAGGACATAGAACAGCGACAACTGGTGGAATCAGTCCTGCAGGCCTCACAGCTCAGCAACAGCAGCGACACTGCAGCTCACACCAACCGCGACCAAGACATCAGCAAAGTTGCGATTGGAAAAGCCAATGGCAAGCAGTCTGGTTCAGCCAACAGTTGGTGCCCTTCGGAATGGTCTGGCAGCGCCGACAGCTATGACAACCTGCTGAAGTCGCTGTGGTTCCTGCGGCGTATACTGGTCTTGGAAGCACAGCAGCACCAGCTGAGTAGCTTCTGCAGGCAGCCACATGTTCAGCAAGGCCTACAGGGCATCCTGCCGTTTGTTGATTATCCCCAGCTGGCACAGAAGCAGTTTGGCCATACAGGCCTGCTGCTGGCTCTGCTGCCTCCTGCACTGCGAGTGTGGTTGATGGCTGATGTGGTTGCTGGACTGCTGCTGAATGAAGATGCCAGGTCAGTACAAGGGATCACCTCTTTGCTGTAAGTTGTCCATATCGGCGTTGTGCTTGCCCTGGAGCTGTATCAGTGGCACCGCGTGCCTTGTTGATGGCTGAACGCGTTTACCAACAACAATTCTTGGAAGCACATGACTGTTACTCACACTTACAAAAGCCGTATATGCGTTGGGCAGCATTCTAGTACTACATGAACCACTCACACACTAACCACATCCATCAGTATCACCAAATCTGGCGCAGCAGCACACAGCAACCATGTGTCGTAACACTTCTGTAGGTACACCCTCCCCAACACGCCGCAGCACTGGGCAGCATTGTTATTACTGGGAGAACGTCTCAGCCACAAACAACACAATGACCTCGTGTACACAAGCCACGATGTCTCAGAGCACCTGCAGCAGCAGCAGCACTGCCAGCAGCGCATCTCGAATTGGAAGTCCTTTGCAGCACAATGCACAGCTCTAACTGCACAGGGTGGCAGCAGCAGTGGTTTAATGGCTGTGATGTGCGGCCTACTGGAAAGCAGCAGCAGCAGTATAGGGGCTCAGCGCGTGCATTCCCCTGAAGCAATGCACTTGCCTAGGGATGTAGCAGTTGGCTTGGGAGATATCATCAGGAGCAGCAGCAGCAGCAGCAGTGACAGCAATACAGGGCCATTGCGCATGCTACATGCATGCTTGAGCAGCATGGCTGTGGCAGTGCTCCAAGAACTGCAGCAAAACGGAAACAGGTGTGGTTGCCTGTCACCATCAGCATGCTATGCTGTGCTTGTAGTTCACCGCAGCTAGTATGCTTGCTGGTTTCTGCTGCAGTTGATTGTTGGAGTAGATTGCCATGTGCTTGCTTGTTGTGTGTTTGATTGTCTCACGAACAGACTCTGTCATACCAAACCTGAGTTTATTCTGTGAGTCAAGTGCTTCTATGTCTCTTATAACATGCAGGCTAGGCCTGAGGTCAACATTCCTTGATCGCCAGCAACTGCAGATGCAGCTACTGCTGCAGCGGATGCTGGCACCACTACAGCAGCAAGCCGCCGCCGCCGCACCAGCAGCCCACAGTACACAGCAGTATGATCGGCAGCAGGAGGACTGGCAGCAGCAGCAGCAGCAGGGAGACTCAGCAAGCAGTAATGCAGGGGATACAGCTGGTAGATCAGCAATGCACTGTCAGCTAGATCATGTACTGCTGCAGCAGACGCTGAAGCAAGTCCAAGGTTTCATTGCTGCTTTGCAGTCAGCCAGGGAACAACAGCAGCAGCAGGTGTTTGAGCAGCTGAAGCAGAAGCTAGCTACCTTGCATGACGCAATTGCTCAACAAAGCAGCAGTCTGAGCAGCAGCAGCAGCAGCAGCAGCAGTAGCAGCAGTAGCAGCAATGGGAGCAGCAAACGCCAGTGGTCTAGCATAGGGGATGGCATCGGGAACAGGTGTTCTGCTAATGCTGCTGCTGCCAACCTCAGCAGCAGGAGAGAGCAGCAGTACATCAATCCTCCAGATACTTCAGAGCTGCTCGGCTTCGGCAATCTAGAGCAGCTGCTGCTGTTGCAGCTAAATTACCACTGGCAGCACTACGGCATATTATACACAAACTGGCAGCACCAGCTGCAGCAGCAGCTGGCAGCAGTACCCGCCGGGTCTGCGCTCAGGAGTTATGACTTTTTGGACAGCAAATACAATCTGAATATGCATATGGAATGCATTGTGAATCCCAAACTAGTGCTGCAGTACTGGTGGGCCTCATCTGCAGCGGAGGCAGCAGCAGACCCGGCAGCAGCAGCAGCTGATGATGATGATCTGTGGCGTATACCGGTGCACAATGTGAATCCTGCCAGTTGGGAGCATTCTCGACTGAAAGGATTGCTGGAGCATGCAGGGCTTGATGCAGACGAGGCAGCAGATCTTGCTACTGTTTCCTGCAAGTTGTCAAGGTTGCTGGCAGCATTAGAATGGGCGGGATGCGAGGTACAGGGCAGACAAGCAGTGTATCCGGTAGCAACCTTGATCCGGACAGCAGATGCCAGCATCACTGGCAGCAGCAGCAGCAGCGATGGCAGTGAGAGGGTTTGGGGATTACATAATGAGATCAGAATGGGGCCTCATGAAGTCATACCAGGTCATGAGTTTTCTGTGCAACCTCGGGCAGTTGCCTACGGCAGCAGCAGCAGTGCAGATACTCTGGTGCAAAAGCTTGCAGATTTGGGCGACCAGTTTGGGCCCCTGGCAACCTTGGGGCTAGCCAGCCTGCTTATCAGGACTGCATTGGCCAATCTGCCAGGTCAGCAGCAACAGCAGCAGTGCTTGCAGGAAAGCTTGCAGGAAGGTTACCAGTCAACGTGCAACCCCACAGCAGCAGCAGCAGCACGTGCTGCTGCTGGAGTTGATCAGCAAGCACTCCGCAGCGACCTTCGGTCACGTTTGCGGTTCCTGCAACGAATCTATGATGAGCTTAACTCTGCAGTCAAGTTTAGCGGTTTTAGAGACAGTGACACGTCAGAGCCAACTTGGCAGCGATGGCATGTTGTGTCTGCTTTTTTGCGTAAGGTTTCCCCCTCAGATGCCTGCAAGCCCTACAGTATAGCATTTGAGCTGTCACAGATGCATCAGCTGCAGCTGCAGTTCATCGGGCGTGTGTTTGAGATTGCGGGACCAGCACAGCCTGGCGCAAGTTGGCCGGCAGCAGCAGCAGCACTGTCAGGGTTGACGAAATGCAGGGTTTTTGATCTACTGGTGCAGCTGCTGTCTGTTTTGGGGGATCCTGTGAAGGAGTTGCTTGCCCAGCATCTCAGCATATGGGCTGCTGCCAGCAACAGCAGCAGCAATTGCAGCGGCCTAGGCAGAAGAGCCGTTGCCGCAGCTAGCGGCAGCAGCAGGAGCAGCAGCGATAGGTTGGGTATTGGAGGCATGCCTGTGGCTGGCAGCAGCAGCAGCGAGGAAGTCTGTGATCTGAGGGTACTAGTAAAAGAGATTGGATCTGCTGCAAGCAAGGGCGATGCTAGGCATGCTGGCAGCAGCAGCAGCAGTGGCAGCAGTGGGTCGGACCATCTTAGCAGCTGCAGCATAGGGACGATCAGCAGCGATGATGACGGCAGCAGCAGCAGCAGTGGCAGCAGCAGCGATCAGCTGCAGCCTACAGCAGATCTGACCCAGATGCTGCAGCAGCTGGCAACCGATGTCGTTGGCAAGTTACCAGATCTGGTGCAAGCACTGCAGACCATTGCTGCTGCCACTGCTGCCAACATCCTGGCAGCAGCACTGGAGCTCCAGGCGGCGGCAGCAGCAGCACAAAAGGCTGCAGATCAGGTGCTTGCCTTGCAAGAGGAGGTTGCGAGCTCACTGCAGCTGCCAGATCAAGAATTTGAAAAGTGTTACAATGCAAAGTATCATGACGTGCCACAGGAGCTGATGGACTTGTATACGGAAGCGTACAATCCAGCTTGCGACAAGAACCACACTGCGTATGAGAAGTGGCGAAGGGTTTGCGAGCGTTATGGCAAAAGCGCAGATGGTATCTTGCAAGTGTTGAATGCTTGTCATGCATTGGTGGACAAGCAGCAGCAGCAGCAGCAGCAGGGCGCTGGCACAAGCAGCAGCAGCAGTAGCGTTCTCTGGCACATATCTGCATCAGTGAAAGCAATGCAGCACATTAGCAGCAGTAGACATGAGAAGCTAGCTCATGCTGTGCAGCAAGCTACTGCAGACGCTGCCACAGCAGCACTAGATCGCTGGGGGTACCTCCCTGGCAGCAGCAGCAGCAGCACCAACACACCGGAAGGCTACACAGCGAAGTTGCGCAGCTATGTGTCTAGTGTGTGTGAATGCGCACTGATTCCAGAACAGCAGATCCAATTGCTTACTGCTAAAGCTGCAGCAGCGCAGCAATCTGTGGAGGCAGCAGCAGCAGCAGCACTGGGGTTGCTGGCTTGTTACGACCTTTGGGTTGTGCCTGGTTGGGGCCGGGCCACTGCTGCTGCTGCTGCTGCTGGGCAGCAGGATGGAACCTTGGACACGGCTAGCAGCAGCTGCAGCAGTATGCCGGATCTAAGTTGGTCAAGCAGCAGCAGCAATGCTTTGCTGGCAGCAGCACAGCAGCTTTCAGCTGATGGGGTGCAACATCTTGTGACCTTACTGCGCCACATCACCGGTGCTGGCGGCTGCAGCAGTAGCAGCAGCAGTCATGATGATCTAGATGATAATGATCTTCTTGGCAGTCTGCTTGACAGACCCAGCAGCAGCGGCAGCAGCAGAGGGTTGGCAAATGTCAAACTGTCAGCACTCATTCAGCAGCACTGCCCAGTTCTTCTGCACCATGATTCACCTCGTAATACGGCAGCAGCAGCAGCAGCAGCGCTCAAGGATAGCACCAGACACACAACAAAACTTGCCATCTGGCAGCTGCTGGTTGCTCTGAAGCCATCTGCAGCCCTTGCGGTGCATTTTGAAACCCTACCAGCAGAATGCAAGACCCGTGAAACATTCCAAGCAGTAGTGTATGTTTGGCCGCCGCTCCCCCCGCAGCAGCAGCAGCAGCAGCGCAAGCAAACCCCCAGCAGCAGCAGATCAAGCTGCTGTGATCACTGTGGCAGATCTGGGGCTTTCACCTCGAGCTATCACAGATTTGATCGTGCTGAGTATGACGGTTTCTGCACAGCATTTGAACCGGTTGATAGTACAGTGTGTGCAGTTGCCGGTTGTGTCATGCGGGAGCTGCAGCAGCGGGCAGAGCGAGGGCCACCCATGTTATTGATGATGACCGACAACTGGCTGGGCGTACTGGAAGCAGCTGTGCCAGACATTGAGTGGACTCCAGCAGAGTTCAGGTGATTGACTTGTGTGTTTATGTTGGTCACCGTATTGTTGGCAAAGGTTGTGGAATGTGTGTGCATGTTTGTTTCGTTGCCGCAAGGTGTAGGTTGGTATGGGCAGTAGCAGTATGAGTCGTACAGCGTGCATTGCGGCAACTTGTGTGATTCTTGCAGCAGCAGGCGGGGGGGGGGACGGGGGTAGGGGCCATGCTGTTTGTTATGTGTAACGACTGTTTTGATACACTGCAGCACCTATACCAGACATTGTACGAACTCCAGTCAGATTTAGGTATATGTGTGCCTAAACCCTGAGGTTAGTCTGTGTGTGCTTGGAATCTGTGTCGTCAAGCTTCCACTAGACTTCACCAGCATCAGTATTCCTTGACCTCATCTGCTATCTGTTAGAGACAGGCAAGGGTGCATGTATACGCATTCACCGTCTTGTCCGGTACTCTCTGCGGCAAACGAGACTGGCTTAGGCTGCCACTGGCATTGGGCTAAAACAATCTCATTGTTGTTATGATGTGTTGCAGGCATCTCGTGGCACCATCACGCAACCCAAATAGGACTGAAAGTGCTCCCGCCAAGCAGCAGCAGCAGCAGTATGCCCGTGCACTTCAGATCTCTTTCTGCAAGGTGAGGATGATGCATTCACAATTATTTGAGACCATTTTGATTCAAAGTTGAATGTAAAGACACAATCGCAATTGCGAGGGCTGTATGTATTCAACTGTGTTGGAGGCAGCATAGGCTTTGCCAGCCCTGCTGCTCAACCAACGAATAGTGGAGCAAGATTGGCGTAGGGACCATGCCACTTGGATATCTAAACTTGCTGCATGTACTCTGATCCCTCATATCTCACAGCTCATGACCTTTGTTGTTTGCGGGTGGGTGGGGGGCGGGGGGGGGGAGGCTGAACCTTTGCGGTTGTGTTAGCCGGAGTATAGCAGAGATTAGCAGTCATTGTATGCGTTTGCACTGGCCACCGCCATGTTCGTAGCTGTATTCATCGTGGGAAGTAGCGTCTGGAACGGTGCACATTTTTACATGCAAGCTTACCTCTCTGTCGTAATAAACTCTGTAGCCTGCAGCAAGTGCTGGTATGCATTGGTTGTATATTTCATCTGCAATAAGTCCAGAGGTTAAGCCATTCAGTGGCGCTGTGGAAGAGCCTCTAAATGTGTGATTTCTGCTGACCTGCTCGAGAGCTCTGTAGACACAGAGCGTACTGAGGGGGGGGGGGTATGACTCCAGATATCTATTCCTTGTTGGTTGTTGCTTCAACGTGCGTTATTGGCTTTTCTGTTGCAGGGTGGTAGTGTAGCCGGCCTTGTCCGCCGCTTGTTGCTGCTGGAGGCAGTCAGACAGCCAGAACAGCTGTCGCTGCTGCACCCAGCACTGCTGCCAGCCTGGCAGCAGCAGCAGCTCATGCAGCTGGGGGCTGTAGCAGTACCAGCAATGCAGCTGCATGGCAGCAGCAGCAGCAGTGGAGTGACAGCGAGTGATCTGCGGTTGGATTGGCATCCTGATATCCAGGATGCAGTAATGCTGCTTATGGCTGATATGCGGCAGCA
The DNA here is from genome assembly GCA_002588565.1 of Coelastrella sp. UTEX B 3026. Lineage (NCBI taxonomy): Eukaryota > Viridiplantae > Chlorophyta > Chlorophyceae > Sphaeropleales > Scenedesmaceae > Coelastrella > Coelastrella sp. UTEX B 3026. Next base: position 16,960 of record NSMO01000537.1, read on the forward strand.
GCAGCAGCAGCAGCAGCGCAATGCACACACCAACCCGACAAGGGACAACGAAGCAGCATGTTCAGCTAATTCGGTCATGAGTGCTGCTGGCCGTGCTGCATTGAGCGCTTGGGTGTTATGTTATCATAGCTGTATAGAGGAGAGCGGAGGAGATTGTAATGCTGCCAGAACACGGTGAGCTACTTGTGTGTAACAAACCCAGGAAAAGGGGATACCCCACCTCAATCTTGGACTCCGTCGTGACGCGCCCTCAAAGACATCTCCTTTGCTTAATTGATTACACTGGGCTTGTGCAGTACAGCACTAAGGTTATGGCATAAACGTTTTGGGCCGTGAGCCCCTGAATGAACGAGGCAATGGTACAGCTGCAGGGATGCCTGGTTGATGCTTGATGCTCATCACACTTGAGATAATTCCAACACGTTATGTTAGATAAGTGCTCGAAGGCCCTAGGCTGCTATGAGGTAGCAGGCAGGCCTTTGTTGGACACACTTACTTGGGTGTGGTTTCTCAGCAGATCAGGCCAGTATCTGCTGCTTCTGCTGCTGTATGTCATTTGGCTGCAGTGCTGCTGCTGCTGAGGCAGCGAGTGATCTCATCGGGCCTGATGAACTGCAGCACATACGACTGCCAGGCTGGGAGTGTCTGCTACCAGCACCGGCAGTGGCAGCAGCAGCAGCAGCAGGGACGGAGAAGACACATTCTAGCAGCAGACCCAAGTTGTCGTCTGTATGGTGGCACATGCAGCAACCCAACAGCAGCAGCAGCAGCAGCAGCGCCTCTTACAGCAGCAGCTACTGGTGCAGGGAGCTGCAATCTGTTGGCAGCCCTGGCTTTGACCAACAGCAGCAGCAGTGCGACCATTGTAGTGCAAGAATACTACACAGCAACACCAGCTCCAGCCAGCAGCGGAGCAGTAGCAACTGCAGTGGGCTGCAGCAGGAGCAGCAGCAGTTATCCCGTGATCCCTGGTACTGTTCCAGTTGTCATGTTGCCATGTACTGCAGTAAGAGTTGTGCTGACAAAGACAAACAACAACATCAACAACACACCTGCAGGTGGGTAGCTCTGTTATGAGACATGTGGTTCATCGCACAGGCAGGGGCAGCGCACTGCATTCTTGCTTGCGTGTGATGTGCCAGATTGTTTGACTCATTTCATCTGGATAGTGTGGCCTGGCGCAAGTTGCATCACACTGTAGTCTGAAAGAAGTAGGGTCACCGGTGGATGTTATTATCGCCTTGAACGGTTGGCAATTCAGTCCAGATCCACTCAGCTGATAGAGAGTACCGGCCAAGGTGGTGAAAGTATCCGCATGTCACTTTCTCGTCTCAAGCAAAGAACCCATCTCATAGTGGTGGATCTGTTGCTGTTGCAGGATGCTGAAGCGTCTAGCCCTGCAACAAGGATTTGCCCAGGACTGGGTGGCACTGCGCAACAGCTGATCTGCTTACTTGAAGACCAAAACATCATCATACCTGAAGATGTCTTACGATGTGTGTGTTAGTGCTCCCAGCGTGTGCTGCACTAGTAAAGATAGGAGGCACCTGGCCTGGCTGGCTAGCTACCGTATAGGCCCTTTAGCTTCGGAGGGTGTGAGGGCGTGATTAGAAGTTGTTATGATCTGGCTCAACAAGATAGATTTGATTCAGACAGATAGGATTCTCTGATCATGCTGAAGACTCTTGGGTCCCATCTTACCCGTGTACATGATAAGCGGCAAACAGTACAGCCTGGTCTGTTTCACTGATGTAGTAAAACGGATGTAGTAACCAATTAGTCAGCCACAGTGCGTTTAGGGACAATCTCAGCTACTATAATCCCATGGATAACTACCTGGACTGCACCTGATACAAAAGTATCGTGTGTAGCAGATTTCAATAAATAGCGTGGGTGCTGTCGTTTTACAAGAGTTGTAAGGTTATATAGAATTGATGGTCACCTTCCCACACTCGCACAGAAGTGATGGCGCGAGTTGTGCTTTGAAATGATGCCTTCGCGGTGTCTAGGAGTCACTTGTAGGCGATATGGTCGATGTTGAGGGATGCTGATGTGGCGTGTGACATTTCGTAGTTGTCTACTAGGCGTGTCGGCCTATATAATTGATATGGATGCAGTTAGTGGCATGTCTGGGTTGAATGCGACTGAGGTGGCTGGCAACCACCGAAACACGTGTCTCACAAGCCGAACTGCATGATAGTTTGCTAATCGTGCTGTGATGTGTGTTGTGCGTAGTCGTGCAACCGAATCAGTTTCCCGGTCTGCTACTTGCATCCTTAGTCCATAAAAGTCGTTTGAAGTTGATCTCAACAAGTATACGTGGAATTAACCTGGTCTGCGTCTTTTGAAGAAGTGTGTAAGCTTATATGTGGTATAACTATGCAAAATTCTCGATCCTTACTCAAATGTATGCGACAGAGAATCGTTGTCGTGAGATCTATTCTGTGAGTGATGTTTCAATGATGTATTGATAAGCCCACCATTCATTGCTTCACATATACCAGCTTTCACTGCTTGCACGCTGTATGTTATACTGTGCCAGATGGGCAGCGTTATCATGCAGCAGAGAGCACAAGAGCAAACACTACCCAGTGCAACATATCTTATGCTGATTTGAATGCCACAGGTCCTTTTGCAAGGACTGCTATTTCCCACTGCTTGTGGATCACCCATGACGCAAGTTGTTCCACTCATTCAACGCATGGACAAGCTTTGTTACCGCAACATGTAATACAGTTCATCTGTATAACATGCCATATTTCAGCATGAAAATAAAGGTGTATTTTCCAGTCGAACTTGATAAGAAGAAGAAGGAGAATTCCCCTTTCCGACCGCAAGGGCTTTGGGACGTATTTGGTGGCAGTCCAACTTGATAAGGAACAGTTTCAGAAGGAACAGTATCAATAAAATGCAAATGCATGACACGTGGTATGTGCATAAATCCTTGACAGCTGCTGGTGCACAATGTGACAAAACATACAATGGTAGTACATGTACACATCGAATACACGAAGCACAAAATACACTCCACTTGAAATTGTGACAAGACCGCATGCCAGTCAGATAGTAGGTGACTGCAGCTGTCATTGCAGCAACCAGTTGCTAGGCCACACACTGATGCGCATTTACATGACCACATATTCCACGCTACGAAATTATTGGAGCGATTTATGCCACGAAGATGTCCTGCCCATCCTCCTCTTCTGGCTCTGGCTGCGGTGGCTGCTGTTGTTTCTTTGGCACTGTGACTGTGAGCACTCCGTCAGTCACCTTTGCACTGATACCCTCACTGTCAGCATCAGCAGGCAACTCCCAACTCGTGGAGAAACTGCCAAACACACGCTGCTGCTGGACAACACTGTCACTGCTGTTGCTACTACCATCAGCTGCCTTGCTGTCACCCTCCTTCTGCTGCTGCTGCTGGAATGGGTTTGTCCGCTGTCCTGATAGCTTGATGACTCTTGGCTCCTTGTTTGGTCCGCTAAGTTTAATTGACAGGTCAGACTTGGCCAGCCCGGGGACATCAGCATACAGCAGGTAGAAGTCACCAGCAGACACAACATCTAGGGGGAGGCTGGGAGCGCTGCTGGCACTGCCAGCCTTGGCTGAGGTCTGGTTGGGGTCGGCAGTGCTCCAGCGCCCATTCTTGAACACGTAGCCACCACCCGGCCAGTAGACACCACCATTGATGTTGCCTTGCTGTGACCTCCATTGCTTAGACATCTCATTGAACATATCCTGTAGGCCATGCAACCAATCAAGCAGTGATTAGTACCATTTCAATGGTGGGATGGTGCACAAAAAGATACCATGGGATGGTGCACAAAAAGATACCAGAGGATGATGTCGCTTATCACGTACACAGCAGGATGAAAATGAGTGGCGATCATTGCCTTGTATCCATGTACACAAGCTGTCAAGGCCATACTGCTCATGATGGCTTGCTGTCCAATGTTGTAGAAATTCATAGTGTGAGCGACACTGACAGCCAGAAAGCACGGGAATGATATATAACTGCATGTACTTTGCATTCAGGCACACTCCTGCATCCATGCAAGGCTTGCATGCATGGAAGACTAGTCCGCTGTTCAACTCAGATCAGGCAAGCAGCACACATTGCACAATACATCCACCGCTCACCCTCATTGCCTCGGAGGATGCATCGTCCCAACCCCCATAGCGATTGAAAGCTGACGGGCGGGCGAAAAGTGGTCTTGCGAAGCTCACGAAGCTGATGGGCCTGCAGGGACGGGCTTGGACTTGTGTGCGCCTTGAGGCAGCAGGGCCGCGCAGGCATGGATTGCAACGAGCTACTACAAGAGCCATTTGGTTTTACTGTAGCGAAGACAAACACTTGCTTCGGCCTGAGGCGTAGTTGAACAAGTTCCCTGGCAGCGTTTACGGAGACGACCGATGGCAGTGATTGGGGCGCTGAGCGCAGCAGCCTATATACCTTGAGTGCGGGAAATAAGTGGCCAGAAGAGGCCCGGGCGGATGCTTCAAGAAATAACGCAGCGAGGTTTTGAAGTCCCAAGGTTAGCACAGCGCGAGATGTGAGGGTTTTCACTGCGTCACTAGGAAAGTTGCATTTTTTCACCGTCTTAGATGTGTACCCTTTCGGCACTGGAAGCTGCTCAGGTTGTCGGTCTGTACACGGAGAGCTGAGGGTCTTTGGTCTCCTGCACCGGGAGCATCGAGGTAGCTTGGTCTATTGGGCTCTTGGATTACTTGTTGCCATGTTGTCAGTAGTGCACTAGTCATAGTCTTGCCCGTGGCCCGTGGTTTGATGCCGGTTGCAACCAGGGGGAGCTGCAAACGTGATGAGCATAGCAAGGTGCGCTGCTGGGCGCTGTCAACGTATGCCATATGATGGACCCAGACCTGATGGATGCGGTGATGCCCCTATTCTGCCGGCTTGGGTAGTGCTGCGAGATGTCGGTAGTCTCCTGCCCCAACAGTATGGATTGCTTCTCTTCTTTCGGCCCCTGCCCCACCGCCCAACATACACTGTTTGCAGGCTGAAGCCATCCTACCTATCTTGCTCCAGCACCCGTCCGCAGCGCGAGACCAGCAGCTCGTTTGCAAGCTGCTATGCCTCAGCAAGGCAGTCAGAAGCAGGGCCTCGCAGCTGCTTCATGGCCGCATGGCAGTCACAGTACCAGGCACCAAAGCAGCAGCTTGCTCAGAGTGGCTATCCAAGCATCTGCATCTAGTACAGGACCTGCACTTAGACCTCCCAGTAGTACACCCGTACAACACAGAAGTTCAGGCCGATGAGGACAGCGACAGTGGCACAGATGGGGAAAGCGAAGTTGGCGATGCAGAGGTCTGCTGGCTCTGCCCAGCAACTGAAAGCCAACTCGCAGCTGCTATACAACGAGCTGAAATCTCTATTAAGACACCCTCAGCATGCTCAGCTGCCCGAACAGCCTGTTCATCTCTTACTGCAGCCGCAGTAGCACATGTGCCATCCCCATCTGTAGCTACAGGAACAACAGTAGCATCAGCTGCAGCAGTTAACACCGTCAAGCTTCCAACCCCATCAGCAAATAAAGGCAACCAGTGCAGTACAGTAACCCAACCAGCAACACCTAGAGCCAGGTCAGCGACTCCAGAACCCCTGCTCGGCCCCAGCAGTACCCATAGCGCTGCGCTGCAGTGCTTCAGCACTGACACATGCAGTATCTTAGTCTTAGAGCAGCTACCCTGTGCTCACCTCACTCGACTGCATTTACAGTTCGCAGCAGATCACCGTCCGTTTCTGGCTCGAGCAGCAGCAGCGCTAGCGCGTTTCACGGGGCTGCAGCAGCTGTACATATCCCCCAGCGATGCAGCAGCAGTAGACGAGCAGGAGAACTTTGCATTAGATAGTTTGTTGCCCAGCGTAGCAGGGCTTAGCTGCTTACGGTCGCTCACTTTTGAGCAGCTGAGTGACCCTGGCGGCTTGCGGTTTATACCCTCGCAGCTGCAGGAACTGAGCATAGGGTTTAAGGATCCTCCCTGTGCAGGACAGGTGCAGCTGGGCCATGTAACATGCCTCACAAGGCTCAATCTCTCAAACTCATCTTACAACTACTGGTGGGACAGGAAGTCAGTGCTAGATGCTGGGGATGTGCTGCCAGTCAGTTTGCAGTCCATCAGGCTGAAAGACTGCTGCTCTGTGGAGCCCCTACTGCACCTGCAGCAGCTGGGTGCATTGGAAATCAGCAGTTGCACCACAGCAGCCTCACAGCTGCAGCAGCTGAGCAGCTTGTCGCGGCTACATCAGCTCTCCGTGACGTGCTTTGGGGACAGCAGTGTGCAGACGTGTGCCCCAGCCTGGGGCGACTTGCACAGCTTGTC
>NSMO01000538.1:0-14413 GCA_002588565.1 Coelastrella sp. UTEX B 3026
GGAGGTGCCGAGTATCGTCTTTTACACCGCTGACATGCTGCACTTGATGCTGAACTCTCGTGTACACATGTGTAATGGATCACAGCTTCATTGACTGCCTGGCACAGGATCGTCCCAGCATAGTTGACTCACAACCACCTCCGCTGACAGAGACCGTCTATGCAGTTAAGTAGGTTACCCCAGACACACTCCAACCATTAGTCCTTGCATGTCAACTTGCATTAGTAATCATTCATCCTCCGAGAGACCTCTAACACGGCCTCCACTGCTGTTCTTGACCAATGGGGCCAATGCACAAACACAAAGATCACTCAGAAGAACACCTTTCCAGTGACTGCCTCTGTTGCTAGCAAGCCTACAATACCAATCATAGCAATCCTGCCTGTCCACAGCTCTGTGTTCTGATCAAACAGGCCCAGCAGCTGTGCAACACCACTGCCGCCCGTCATGTTCTGTGTGGTGGCGCTGTTGTGGAGATCCTGCAAGTGGGACATGCAGCAACAGTCGAGAGCATGACTCAACTATTGAGTCATGCGGCTGGCTGCTGTTACAGCAGGCACCCGCAGGCCATCAAGCGAGACCCCATCAAGAGTGACTCAGCAAGCTTTGCAAATGACAGGTGAGGCTGCAGGTGCCTCATCAGGCTCTAGGCTGACATCTTATAGTTTGCATCATAGTATGTTTAGCAGCATCAGCGAAAATACTACTTCATCCCTTGCAAGGACAGCCTAACCCACCTTTAGTGATGTTCCTGTAACAAACTTGGGGAATATTGATGCGAAGGTGAACGCCAATGACAACAGTGCGACACCTGCAACATCTCCTGCAAACTGCTCCCCTGCACCGATGCCCTTCTGCAGCTCTGTCACGGCAATACCGGCAAATCCGAGCATGGCCATGCGACCATTCAGACGCTGCAGGACACACACAAACAACAAATATGGGCAACATAACCTAAACATGGCTCAATGAGAGCTCGGCCTGGCTGTATTCTGGCAAGCTGAGTTGGTACCCACCTTTGCCCAGATGATGCAATCATATGACCTGGCGGGTGGTCTGCAGAGCGCTGATCGCTGTGACAGACGGCACGTCCGTTAAAGCAGGCAATACTGCTGGCGGAGCATCTGTGCGGCATAGCTGTGACCTAGTCCGCTGAACCCTGCTGAAGCATTGTTGCTAGTACCCCTTCTGGGGACAGCTGCTGCTCCTGCTGTTCATGCCGAAGACAGGCAGTTACCAACAGTGACTGATGCATGTTTTGAGCTACGAAATGTGGAATAAACCGCACTGAGGCCGGTTGTTGGCTCGGCAACAAGTAGTTCACACTGAATACTTCCCTCCGCAATCATGCACTGGTGCTGCTGCCATCAACTCAAGCACCTACCTCTGGCAGTGAGCCGCTAAAAGCAAAGATGTCACGAGCTGTCTCGTTGTCCTCTGGCCATACTGGCACAGGAGGTGTGCCTGCTGCTGATACAGAGCTGTTATCTGACGCTGCGCGGAGGGGAGCCATGCGCCTGCTGCTGTATGGCCTGGCAGTGAATGGCCTAGCAATGCGACTGCTGCTGCATGATGCCACCTGCAAGTCCAGAGCCACATGATTGGTTGATAAGTCATCCTACGCCGGCTCAAGGCCTTGATGTTGTGCGAGGCGAGCATGCATCTAGCGTAGATGGACGGCCTGCACTGCCACGAGAAGAAGCCCGAAGATGGCTGTGGCAAAGACTAACAGCATTGACACACCTCAGCACCCCTAGAAGATGCGAATCTGACAGCCATGGTGCTTCTCCAGACGATCAGATTTGTGGACTACAGACAATCGCAGTGAGCCGAAAGTCCGGTGGAACCTCCGCAGCAGAGCTAAGGTAGCTCAATCGACTCAAATCAACCTCGAGTATTTGCTAAAGGGCTTGCTGCAGAAATTGAGACGTTGGCACGAAGAGGGAACGACGCGAGTGGTTTAACAGCGACAGGCAAGGCGCGAGCAGCGTTTTTGCACATATGGGCAACCAGAAATTTTATCACTCTGTTGTATTACCGCTCAGGCATGCTTGCGTGCCTCCTGGCGTCCTGGCGGGACCCAACTGCCAGCAACCACTCTACCAGCTTGTAAGTCTGCATCTGCTGGATGAAGACGCTGTTATATCCCCACACCTTGAGTGCATGAGGCCCCTGAGACCACCTGACGGCCTCACGCAACCGGCACCTTCAGCTGTTTTGCCAACGGAGTCAACTCCTTTGCTGCTGCAGCTGCACTGTCTGCATCATCCCACCTGCGCAGCAGACATTAGTCTTTAAACTTGGAAGGAAAGCCACAAGAAACAGCAGAACTCACTTCACGCAGTGCGCAAATCTGCCACAAGAAACAACAGAAAGGCATTGCACTCAGTGTGCCAGTCTGCCGCAGGAAACAACAGAACGCATGTTCACGCAGCAACAACCGAGCCGGATTGACTTAGTCACCTGAGCTGTGTGCGTATCCAGCTGCATAAGCTGGACATGAAGCAGAAAGTTATCAGAGAGAGCTACTGCAGGAACTTAGAGCAGTGTTATGCCATTTGCCTGTGTTACCCAGTACATGTTGGTGGGGAGCCTCCACCTCTACTGAGTAGTGTACGAGTCGTTTAAAGTATCCACATGTAACTTGCCTCTCAAACAAGAGAAAAGCAGCACACTACTTGTGCCCATGTGCTAGCAACATGATGGAGTACGGTATGCTGCTGACCCTGTTCGGCAATATCAGGCCCAGCAGTGACGCTCTTAAGCGTCTGGCTTGAGGATAGAGCCGATGAACTAACCACAGCAGTCAAGCACACATCGGGTGGCGGCCCCTTGCATTTAGCATACAGCAAGCTGCTTGCCATTGTTATGTTGCATGAGCTTGACTTCACTTCACTACATGTCACAACACCCACCTATCCCTATAGTCATCTGGGTATGCTCGTTTGTTGGCCCCCGTGCTCGCATACTTGCAGCCCGCCAAGGTGGTGATCCCACTGTTAACCACATCCATGCACCCCCCCCCTCCATGCACTACCACACCCCCTCGAGTGATCTGGCCAATCAAGCACCCACCTATCCCTATAGTCGTCTGGGTATGCTCGTTTGTTAGCCCCAGTGCTCGCATACATAGCTGCCCGCCAAGGCGGCAACCTCGGTACATCAGCACCTGCTGCATCCGCCAGCCAGTCATTGTACTGCCACTGCTTCTCATTCATCATGTGTGCGTAACGTAGGGGTAGGCCGGAGTCTTGCAAAACAGTGTAGTAGTTGTCAATATCCGACTGCATTTCGGCAGCCGGCGGCAGCTGAGTTCGGCCTGATAGTAACCTGCAAACAGCAAGGCCAATCAGTCATTGTTTGGCACTGTTTTGCATAACATAGGGTTGCACCAGAGTCTTGTGAAACCCTGTAGTAGTTGTCAATGTCTGACTGCACTCCGGCAGCCGGCGGCAGCTGAGCCCGGCCTGAGAGTAACCTGCAAACACCGACAGCAAGGCCAACTAGTCATTGTTTGGCACTGAATCGCATAAGGTAGGGTTATGCCTGACTCAGGAGTCTTGTGAAACACTGTAGTGGTTGTCAATGTCTAACTGCAAGCATGTCACAAAGCAGCGAGCACCACCTGCGCACAGCATGGAAGCAGCATGTAAACAGCGACAGGAAGGCATTTCAGATGCTGGTGCATACCGCGACAGTGACAACTGCTTCCCCTTCCTCTGGTGTGCATGGGTGCGCCTGATTTCTATCGACACACTGTACAGTAGTAGTTGTTGATGTCCGAATGCATTTCGGCAGCGGGCAGACTCTTCGCAGATAGATAGACAGACACCTATTCTCACCGTGCAATAAGCTTGGCTTGCAGCTCGAATTGTGGGAATGGCACGACCTTCCACGGCAGCCCCACAAAGGCCAAGCTGTGGCCATATTGTGGTGCAAACATGTGCTGATATAGCCCAGGCACGTACTGCTGGCCACTGAAGATGGCGGTGTCTGGGGTGTGCTCCAGGAAGGGAAACTTATAGCGATAGCCGGTGCAGTAGATGATTGTGTGTGCTGTAGTCAAAGGTGGGCCCTGCGATACACACACGTCCATAATGTGAACATACCTTTATTGATACGCATAAGATTGTACACAAAAGGATTGTACACACATGATTGATACACACAAGATCGTAAGCAGAGCCCTTACAAAGAGCAGCATCCGTTCAGGTGAACAACGATGTGACTGATCCATACACATCAACAAAGAATCAACACGGTGCCACTCCTCAACAATGGTGCAAAGGGGGGCCCTTCTGTGTATGCGACCTTTTCACTACCACCCAAAACCGCACATTGGTCATACCATGCTCAGACAACTTCGGAACTATTGAAAGTTTACAACAGCAGATCTTATACATTATACCCAAACCTGCATACCTACCTCCGCAAACTCCACCCTTCCATCAGCATGAAGTTGACTAATCATGCCTCGTCGACTGACATTGTTCCTGGGGCCAAATGGTTGTGGGTCTGAACCCCACTCAGGGTTCTTCCAGCTCCTGGCCGCTATGATAACTTGATCTGCTACTGCTGACACCTCTCGACACACATCTTCACCTGCAGACACACATATGAGCAGTTTGTGAGCCTTGAGTTCTAAGCTACGTGTCATAGGGCTTTGGTTCACTCAGGGTCCCTTCAGAAACAATCCAGACAGGCAGCAACCAATCGCCACAACCAGGAGAAGCCCCTACCTGGATTTGATACCCCCTTCCACTGCTGTTTGTACCACAGCAAGCTGTTGTTCAGCAGAACAAAGTAAACACAAACGACATTTGCGCCCAACACTCTATGAATTAGACCTCCCAACTGGTGTGAAACCAAGTCTGTCACATACTCACTAACGTCGCCCCATAGAACAGCAGTAGCCAAAAACAAGCCTATCAGGCAGCAGCCGATTGCCACACTGGGTGAAGCCTCTACCTGAATTTGACGCTCCCACTACTACTACTGTCTGTCCTGTGAATTGCTCCGGCACTCTGTAGTTATGGCTGTGCATCTGCAGCCCGGGCCACAGGTCTGCACCAGGTACTTGCGGCAGATTGGGTTCACTGTAGTGACCATTACAGATCACCAACGCATCAAAGTCCTGCAGCGTTTACGCAAAGCAATACTCTGTAAGCACCGTTGGTGGTACTCTGTGTAGGGATTTTGATATCAGGGTGTGTTGATCATTTGCTCCGGCTGTGTATGCAATTGAGATCAGCACAGAATACGCTTGTCACAGAGACATCAAACCACAGGTGCCAGAGCTCTGCACCAGGTACCAGGCAGATTGGGTTCACTGTAATGACCATTACAGATCATCAACGCAGCAAATTCCTGCAGCAAATAGTTCCCAAAAAGACCACTTTGTTGAGGAGGGAGATGTGTGTGTCAAGTTTCTCCCCAACTCCACATTCCGCACTGTCCACTCATGTCCCTAAAGGGCAAGAGGGCTGGCTAGCTGAGGGTGGATGACATCACACCGTTCAGCCATCGAGCACTGTTGGAGCAATGTAATGACACGCCTTGTTGACATCGCAGAGCGCATTTGGCTCCGAAAGGAAATGAGGGTGCAGCTTTGGCACATCACCATGCAAGAAAATACGACAGCAGCAGCAACCGCATGACCGGCAGCAGCGCCAAACAGCCATCTTTTCCACACTTACTTGTTCTAGTGGCTGGTTCATTGGCGCGCCATCCGGTCCTACTTGTACGGTCTGCAACTGCCACCTTGGTAATGGGCTGCTGCCATCGCTGCTGCTGCTGCTGCTGCTGCTGACATTGCCGTTCCTGCTGGCCCCGCTGCCATTGGCTACTCCATTGCTGTATGCCGCGCTACTGCTGTTGCTTGGTATCGGTGTTGCTGCCATCACTTGCGTGTCGTATTGTATATGTTGATGTAACTGATGCATGTCTGCGAATAAGTCCAGATACGCAAGGACCTGCAGCACCAGCAGCAGCAGCGGTAGTTACACTAACAGGGCCAGATCATGGCTGACCTGTATGTATATACAAGCTACCCATCAGCCATAGCTCTATGGCCAACGGCCCCGCGCCCCAGAGGTGGAAACAACACCAAACCTGTGAAAACAGATCCAGCAGCTGCCCCAACAAGTACAATAATGTTATCAATCGCACGCACTGCCAGCACTACCAGCAGCTGCAACTTCACCAGAGTTATCAGCTGGGCCCGATAGGGCATACTTATGTGATGCCTCCGAGGTCAGCGGGGTTGTTAGCAATGGCCACATGCTATGGCTCAGTATTGGCCAACACCATGGCGGCTGATGTGATTGTCTGAGGTGTGGCTTCTAAGTACAGAGTGATGGTATTGCAACTGTTCCGCATACGCAGCGTATGCGCAACAGTTGCAATACCATCACTCTGTACTTAGAAGCCACACCCCAGACAATCATATCAGCCGCTAACACTGAGCCATCGCTGACGACCCCGTCTCGTTCACAACACCCGGCCTAGCTGTCTGTTCCGATCGGGCCCAGCCGGTTGGGGCGCAGCCCAGTTAATCAGACATAATAAGTAAGCAACATGAGCTTGGGTTGAGACCATACGTTAAAAAGCAGCGCTGCCATTTATTGAATGCGCTGCCATTTATTGATGTTGATGGCTAGCTGGCTGGCAGCGTAACGGTCGCATGTAGTTTCCTAGCAAGGGTGAGTGCACACTACATGATGAGGTGGGCACTGCCCTTGCATGGGTTTAGGGTTTGGGGTTTAGGGTACCCCAAACCTAACCCTAAACCCTTAAAACCTAAAACGCAGGGTTCAGGTTTAACCCTCAACCTATCCCTAAACTGGAGGCAAACCATCACAACCCAACCACAATGAGATAAGTGATGCAGCTGTCCATGTCCGACGATAGAGCTTCGGCTCTAGTAGCCTGGTAAATCCAGTCATCATCAACCACTATGAGATTGCAAGCATCCCAGACAAAAATCAGCAGGGACCGGAACCCAATATCAATCAACAAAAGCCTGCCACACCCCGTCACATGACACATCATCTGCAATACAAGGCCCATGCGTCAGCAGCAGCAGCCGCCTGTGCTGCTGCTGAAAACGGTTGTGACTGATTGGGATGCAAGCATGTCAAACACAATATGCAACTAGCTATAACTTCTACATGGCTGCGGAACCTTCTGCTGTCAGTGCTGGATGAGCAAACAACTGGCAGCAGCATGTTGATAAAGACTTCCTAAATCTCAAAGCTTCAGCCCGAGTTCCCAAACCCTAATCCTTCAACCCTAGGCCCTCACCCTAAACCTTCAACCCTAGTCCCAATGTGTGACTCATATGAAGCAAAAGCCTGTAATACACTTTATTGGGCTTTCCCTGACTAACTCAACAGTGCTGGCAGCAAGCTAGGGCTCAAGATTCTGTTTAGGTAACCAAAACTTAAAGCTGGCTAAACCCTAAAGCCCAGCTAAACCGTCAAAGTACCAGCTACAGCTCACCCCTGGCATTGAACCCTGCAGGTAGCTGAACCCTCAAAGATCAGCTAAAGCTAAACCCAGGGTTGAACCCTGCGGCTGTCTCACCTCTGTGTGACTGCAGAATCTTCTGTTGTCAGTGCTTGCTGTGCCGAGCATTTCAGGTGTGAAAGGAACATCACTGAAACCCATCAACTCACGAGGAAGATTGGTGCGCAAGTCCCTGCAGCACCAGTAGCAGCAGCCGCAGCAGCGAGAATGTTTGAGAGAAAAGCTGACAAGGCCTGCTGTGCATGAACCGTGCTGCTGCTTTGCTTCATTGTTACAATGTTGCTTCCGCTGCTGCTGCTGAAAGCACCCAGGGACTCTTGCTGCTTGGCGAGCTGTTGCCAAAGCCAATGGTGCTGCAATTACTGCTGACAGATATCGCTGCAAGACCAACTGTACTACAACAAATGCTGCTATGAGTTTGCATGCAGGTAGCTGCTGCTGCTGCTGCATGAAAACGCAGCCAGCCATTCTGTACGTACTGTCATGCACCCTCCGCTTGATGTAACTCGCTGCTCCCTAGAGCTACGGATTTACGCCAACAACACTGCTGCTGCAGGTGCCGTGACATGCGAAGGATTACTTTTGAGTTCTGCTGCTGCTGCAGGTAACACCTGCCAGCGCACCTATGGCAACAGATGGGTTGATCCAAGTTGTACTGCTGCTGCTGTTGCTGCTGTTGCTGCTGCTGTTGCACGTGACAACTACCAGCGCACCTACACATACTGCCATGCACTCTCCGCCAAACTTTACTTGCTGGACCCCAAACCCATGCATTCATGCTGCTGCTGGTGCTGCTGCTTCTGCTGCTGCTGCTGCTGCCGCCGGTGCTGCTGCCGCCGCTGCTGCTGCCGCTGCTGCTGCTGCTGCTGCTGCTGCTGGCATCAACAACTACATGCGCACCTGTACATACTACCATGCACTCTCCGCCTAGCTTTAATTGCCCCCAGCAAGTCGCTGTCTGTTGCCGTGTCATAAACCCACACACCGCCAGGCCTGGGGTTTTGCTCAAAGGCTATTACGTCATGCCCTTCACGTAATAGCTCCCGGATGCTGACTAGGCCAGCAGCACCAGCACCAATGACAGCCTGCAGTGCATTGGGATTGGCAAATAATACTATTATTTGTGTTCCAGGAGGTTTACTGGGCTTGTCAAACGTTCGACACCTTTGAATGAGTGCTGCTGACCGGTTTTCAAAGAACAAACTGCCTGCGTCAATTGCGTGTGTGTATAGGTCGGCGATGGCTTGCACAAACGGCGATAAAAATCGACCCATATCAGCCACAGTGTGCAGGATAGTTGCAGTTGCTGTTGCTTGGTTGATATGACCGTTGGGCATGCAGCATCAAGCGTATTGGGGTGATATGTTGCGCAATATGAACGGATAGCTGGACCGTCAACTGCATGCGAGAATGTCGCGATTGGATAGCAGCTGACTGGTATGCATTGCACTGCTGTTCACGTTGTACTGTACATGCTCAGGGATCGAGTCAGCTTGACAGCACCGAGCAGCAAACTACTAAAGCCTCCACTAACATAGCTAACGCCTATCACGCCTCGTGTCCAGGCGCAAAAGACAGGGAGCAGCGCTAGGGCTTGTGCAGATGCTCACCACTTTACAGGAGGTCTTTGGCTCCGTGCCCACCATGGCCCAGCAGCGGACAGCAGCTGTCCTAGCTGCTTTCAAACTTGCTTTGTTGCTCAGCGGTGTGCGGCAGGCTGCCCGTAGACGCACGGCTTTCATTAGCCAACGACGTGTTCACGATGCTCTTGCACTATGCAGTGCACCGCTCTGTGACTGGGCTCTGCTTGATAGGCGCAGCCAAACATTAGCGTCTAATCACTCTTGTCTGGCTCGAACCTGCCGAACTCGAAGTGGCCACGGTGGAACGCAGCAGCAGGTCACACAAGTGTGACAGACAAGTGTCAAAGCCGTGCCCTCAGGCAGTGCCAGCAGAAACGTCTTACAGGCCCTGTCAGCCACATCGCTACACAATTCCACGCGTGGCAGCCGGTTGGCTAGGGGTCCTTACAACAGCACAGGACCACTCAGTGCAGTGCAGTACCTCAAGGTCTATGTGCCCCAGCTATCGCAGGGAATGCCTTTGAGATTCCTAGGGCCTAGGCATCTCAATGCACGGGCAGCAATCTGGCAGCTGCTGCTCTGAATACAGCGCCACACAGATCAAGTGTGAGCTGTACAAGCCTGGCAGGTTAGGCCTCTACAACCCAGTGCCCAGACATCTCCACCCCCCTCAAGCCAGAAAACAGCTGTTCGGCACAGGCGGTAGCCCCAATCTTGCAACTATTATTTACCGGTACCGCAAAGGCGTTGCTGTCCACAGCATTGCTAAGTACTACAGCAGCGCCTGCTGATGCATTGATCTGCCAAGAGGTGCTGGTATAGACCGCCGGCGCTGCTGCGATCGCAATCATTCACAACAAGCAACATTGCTGCAGTGGAGAGGTCCTTCAACGCTTACGATGATGCAGCTTTGTTACTGACAAAGCACAGCACGACATACAAACAGGCACTTCATACCGCTACTGCCCTTGGCCAGCCACACACAAACCAGGCTAGCTTAGGCTGCATTATTCAGCATTCTCAAGATGCGCAGCGGTCCCTTCTCTTGTTCGAATGACTATCGGCTTTGGCTGAGTTGCGGATTGCGTGAATCAGGCGCAGTCTCTTGTAATAAAGCTTTGTAAGGAGCCAGTCGGATGCTTGAGCTGGCATGACAAGGGTGAGAGTGGCTGGCATGGTTGTGTTTCCAGTGTTGTCTTTCAGACGCTCGATCTCGCACTAAACTCGTTTGCACCCCCTCGGCCGTGGAGTCTGAATTGTGTCACCCAATATTAAGTAATTTGGCTCCTCAGCAGCTAGCTTCGTTCGCTCTTTTAAGCAGTCTTACGGTCTCCCGAACACAGCACACAGGAGCAGGAGCCGAGCTTTCACTGGCCCGCAGTTTACAACGTAACATCGACCTAACACCTTTCGCTAAGTACCTTTTTTCACGGGCGTTGCAGGCCCGGCCTCCCGCACTCAAGACGACTACTACAACCTTCACAAATACAGCATGGCATTAGTCCCCTATTAGCTGCTGATAAGCACCGCACTTGAGCTCCAATACAAATCATGGCACGCGAACCGCCAGCACCAATAGAATGGGACGGCAAGGACAAGGCGGGATTAGATGGCGAGGAGCAGATGAAGGCCCAGGCTGAGAAGTGTGTGTGGTATCTGTTGTCAAACAATCAAAGGCCTCCAGCAAATGGTGACGGTAAGTGAATCATGACTCCACGATCCCAAGCCTTCAGCAGTTTACTAATAGATTCTTCTAGTAATCGTGCATCCAGTCAGCGTCTCTGTATAGGCAGCCAATGTGTTGGGCATCTCAGGAATGCGTTGATTCACCTGCTTCTGTGTGGGTGGGCAGTAGTACTGCTTCGTCCCTAAGGGCCTGCAATTGCAGGGACTAGCATCTCACTTCCTACTAGAGTGGAGGCTCAAACCAAACACTTGCGATGGCATCTAAATGTCTGCATTGGCTCATTCAGGTTGAGAGAACACATACACATGTAAAGTTTACAAGGGGGGCCGTTTGAGGCCGATGCAGCCCCGGCCACACAGAGCTTGGGGACAGGCCATACGCCATCATGAAAATCTTCATTGCTCGGTTGACACTGCGGCGCTTGTCGCAGTGACAGCTTCATCACGTGTACTCACAACAGCCGCTGCGTTACCATATCACTGAGATCCACTGCGTTACTACACTACTGTGATCCACTGCGTTACTCCACTGCAGATCTGTGCAAGTGGATGCTACAGCACAAGGTTGTAATCCCAACCGGCAACTATGCACAGTGGTCGGACACGAAGCTCAGGAAGCGGATACCAGAGATGTACAGATCATGTCTTGAGAATGTGGTGAGACCGCTGAGGATGTGTTTCTGAAACCAAACAAAAATAAATGACATAATATGATTTTGTCTTTTTTCCTCATTTTATACGACATAATATAATTTTTTCTTTTTTCTCAATTTATATGACATGATATAAATATTATGACAAAAAATAATGATTTTGTGTTCTCTCTATTACAACTGTCTGATCCGTCCAAAACATAAATCAAGCAGTATCTGGCACCAATACAAAACCCTAGTCACCAGATGTTGTTTTTTTTGAACACCCTAAAATGAAGTTGTATGATCAGAGTGACACTGATAAGTGACGTCAACCTCGCAAGGAGCACGAAAGATATATTGCAGGCTGCGTTACCACCAGACGTGCATTCATTATACAGGGGATTTTGGCGTTGCCGGACAACACAAACATACGCAACAGGATATCGGTGCAATCAAGCTTATAATACAGCTTCAACTTGCTTCAGAAGACAGCCCCTGAATCAAAAGCTGGTTTTTTTGGCGCCCCTAGTACTGTTGGTTGTCCTGTTGCTGCTGCTGTGTTGATATTGGGCCGCGTCGCAGCTTGCCTGCTGTATCTTGCTTTGGCTGCGGGGTAGTAGCGCTTTAATTTGTACTAGCTTCCTGAAAGGAGTGCTTATTAGGGGCCAAGAGCTTCTACTATTTGTTAGATTGGTATTGTGTACAGGAGCTAGACTACCCTGCGCATTGTGGACTAAAAAAAAGTAGTGTTCTAGTAAAAAATACATGTACAAAAGACACACGCAGTGCGTGTCAGCTGAGAGTCTGTGTACATCCTGCACATGACCCATGGATTAACACCGAGATGTGGCAGTTGCCACAGACAGATATGTTCTGTGCACTCTCTGCCACCGCTGCTGGCTGTGCTAGTTGCCTGGTATGTTTCCAAGTGAGTAGGCTTATTCCTGCTGCTGCTGCTGCTGCTGCTGCCGCTGCTGTGCTTGCAGTTGTTCAGTGTCCGCAATGCATTTAACAGCGGCGTGCCTGCGCCAACAGATGCAGCAGGACCCCCGACCCCTACTGCTGCTGGATCTAGAGGACCACACCACACCCAAGCAGCTCCTGCTGCTGCTGCTGCCGCTGCTGCCGGGGCGTCTGGCAGCAGGCCGAGTAGGCACCGATCTGCTGCAGTAGATCCACACAAAGCTGCTGCTGCTGCTGCTGCTGCTGCTGGTGGTGGTGGTGGTGGAGGGCTGAGCGGCAAGAAGAGAGGCCGCAACAGCGCTGCTGCTGCTGCTGCTGCCAAAGAATCAAACCAGCAGCAGCAGCGGCAGCAAGATGGAACTCGAACAAAATCAGCAGGCAAGAGTGGGAGCAAGAGATCCAGAGGCTTAGATTCTGCAGGACGTACCCAGCAGCAGCAGCAGCAGCAGCAGGATGATGTTGGTAGATCTGAAGCTGCAGACCAGTTTGGTTGTCCCAAATGCAGATACAGTGTCAATGGGTGTGCTGCATGCAATCCGGCCAAGCAGCGAAACTCTGCTGCTGCTGCTGCTGGGCCTGCTAGCGAGACAGCGCATCATGATGTGGCTGCGGGTGCTGCTGCTGCTGCTGCTGGCAATGCTGGGGATGCAGCAGATCAGCAGCAGCAGGAGGAGGAGGAGGAGAAAGTGGAAGATGGTCCCTTTGACGGTGTGTGGGAGCAGCAGCAGCAGCGTGAGGGCAGGGCCAGGAAGCATAAAAGCAGCAGCAAAAGGCCTAAGGCTCATGCTGCAGCAGGTGGTCTCCAGCAGCAGCAGCAGGAAGTGGAGGAGGAGGACTTGAACCACGTGCAGCAGCGGCAGCAGCAGCAGCACCAGCCAGAGCAGCAGCAGCAGGAGGAAGAGGAATGGGGTCCCTTTGACGATGTGCAGCAGCAGCAGCAGGAGCAGCGTGAGAGCAGGTCCAGGAAGCAGAAAGGCAGCAGCAAAAGGCCTAAGGCTGATGCTGCAGCAGGTGGTCTCCAGCAGCACAAGCAGCAGGAGGAGGGGGAAGAGGGTCACTTTGACGACGTGCAGGAGCAGCAGCATGAGGGCAGGGTCATGAAGCAGAAAGGCAGCAGCAAAAGGCCTAAGGCTGACGCTGCAACTGATGGTATCCATCACCAGCAGCAGCAGCAGCAGGAGAGGGAAGAGGAAGAGGGTCACTTTGAAGACATGCAGTATCAGCAGCAGCAGGAGGAGGAAGAAGAAGAAGAGAAGGACTCATATCACATGCATCATCACCAGCAGCAGGAGGGCAGGTTCAGGAAGCAGAAAGGCAGCAGCAACAGGCCTAAGACTACACCCACTGCAGCACATGATGAGAACCAGCAGCAGCAACAACAGCAGCAGCAGATTGAGGAAGACCAGCAGCAGCAGCAGCAGCAGCAGCAGCAGGATGATGTAGATAGATCTATTGCTGCAGACCAGTTTGGTTGTCCCAAATACAGACACAGTGTAAATGGCTGTGCTGTGTGCAATCCGGCCAAGCAGCGAAGCTCTGCTGCTGCTGCTGCTGGGCCTGCTAGCAAGATAGCAGCAGCAGCAGCAGCAGCAGCTGGAAAGCACAGAGGCAAACAAAGCCAGCAGGAGCTTGATGCAGGCAAGCCTGCTGCCCAGGTGCCGCCACCACCAGCAGCACCAGCAGCAGCTGAATACAATGTTCATGAGAGACTTGAGACTGATCATGGTGCTGCTGCTGCTGCTGGTGATGGTGGCAGCAGCAGCAGCGACAACGAAGATGAGCAGCAGGCTGTTGTTTTCAAAAGGCATACCAAAAGGCATACGAAGCCAGGTGATCGCCGCAGAGCAGTAGCAGCAGCAGCAGCAGCAGCACTGGCAGCAGCTGGTGGTGTGACCCAGAACATGGTGCATGGCCGCGCTGCTGCTGCTGGCAGCAGTGATATGCAGCAGCAGCAGCAGCAGCAAGCAAGTGGCGTTCTAAGCGGTGACAACAGCAAGCAGCAGCAGCAACGGGGTAAAG
>NSMO01000539.1:0-12451 GCA_002588565.1 Coelastrella sp. UTEX B 3026
TATGGACTACAAGACTTCAACGATAACTTCCTCACAATGGCTGGTTTGACCCAGTCAACATATCTCTTTAGTGTGGTCTTCTCCAACGGGGTGATCAGGGTCACATCTTCATGCCACACTGACTTCACTCGGCTCTTAATAACAGACATACAGGCATCATAATCAGACACATTGGCACCCAATGTAACACCATACTTGCACAACAAACCATTCACATACCTTTGCCAGGGCAGACAGACTGATCTGCCTTGGTGTGTCCAACATGCATCAAAAACTTTCTTTGGCAACCGCTCAGCCGGCATCAGTCGCAACTTTGCATAAAACATCATAACACGCTCATGTAACCACATGTGCATAGGTTTCAGACCCCATTCTGCAAGCAATGCTTCATTGCATGGCTTGTAGGACAATAAATGCATGGATGTTTTTATTATCTCCAGTTGACATACATTCAACTTTTGCCTTTGATTGGCATTGGGCACCCAAACTTCAGAAGCATACTCAATAATTGGCCGCACACATGACAACAAAACAATACGCTTTACCTCCACACTTACATGCCTGCTTTTCCATAGTGGCATATAACATCTCGTGACAGTTTGCACTTTCTGCAGGACATGCTGAAAATGCACCTCCCAACTCAAATCACTGCCTGCTATAACAGTAGGAGCTCCAATATACACCAGCAGTAACAACATGCAGCAGCTGTACAGTAACACAGCAGCCAAGGATGCCTCAGGTCACGGCAATGACAGCAGCTACTGTAGCATGGTTCAAGTGTATGCTGACGCTGATGCAGCAGCAGCAAACGCCAGACCTGCCCAATACACAGGCAATGCTATGCAACCCCACACTGCTAATGCTGTTCCTGGTGGCATGGGTTTTGATCAGTATGCTGCATGCAATAGCCATATGGCAGCTGCTGGCACTGGCACTTATGGTGTCCAGGAGCCTTTGGGTTGGCCGCCTGGCCAACAGGCTGGTGTGCAGTATGTTGGACAACCAATCGGCTACAGTGTTAGTGACTATACTGCTAACAATGCAGTGTCAGTTGCTGGCAATGGCCCAATAGTAAGGAATCAAGGCGTGTGGTCAAGGATGTTTGGTGGACCAAGGGTTGTGTAGCTCCCCCATTGCTGTGTTTCCAAGTGTTGCCCCTGGCTTCTAGAACTCTAGACCTTCCGCAGAGTGAATGTGAATGATGGGAATGCAAGTTAATGTGGCTTGATAGGACTGTGATTGATGCTTGTGAATGATGAGCCCTAGCAACAGTGTCGGCTGCCGAATGGGTTTGAGTTATGTTATACCTGCGGCAGTAAATCTTGAATTCTCGTGCAGTAGGGTTTTCATCCGCTGTCTGAACTCATTCGAATGTCAGATGTGGTGCCTGATTGGATCTGTGATATGGTTTTGTTTGGCATATTGCTCATGTGCTGCGTTATGGGTGGTGCCGCTGGCAAGTTGCGGACGTGGAGAAGGAAGCAAAGTAAACGGTGCCCGTCTTTGATTTGTGCCTCCCTTGATGGATGAGCGAATAAACAAATCATGTATGTGAAAGTATTGAGCCATGCAACAGATTAGATGCGCTGGCAAAAGCTGCAGTGTCTGACATGCATGTATGCTGACCGTCTTTCAATGGATACCTCTTGGCTCATTTGTCCAGTAATGAAATATTTGGAGCTTTGATGCTGGAAGGGCATCTCGTTTGCTGAGGTCATGATGTGTCAATAGTTGAACTCATTGCGCTGTACGGTGCACACTGTAAAAGTGACTGCAGTCTCAGCTGAGCCAATGCAACAAGATAGATGCGCTGGCATGCTGCACTGCCATGCAAGGGAGGTCGCCACCCAGATTGGTTGTCTGCTCATGATGACAGGCTCAGACGGCTGACACATCAACGCTTACTGCGCGTTGAGGTTTTGGAATCTAGTTGATGCAACACTGTGCACACTATGCACATTAGGTTAGTGCAGGGTGGGCTAGTCCTTGGTGGAATGTTGCTGTTTCAGAAAGCAGCACGATAGAGCAACCCCAGGGGGCAGCTGAGCAGTCATAAAGTTGTGTGTTATTGAATGAGTGACATTGGGATAGCTGGGCCATTACAACCACTCGTGCGATGCCATCGCACCGCTGTCGACACAGGTAGGCTGAACTCTGGCCGGGCCTTGCAGCAACCCATGAGAACTTGCTTCAAGTGGCACTGAGAGCATGATAGGAGAGTTACATGCGTCTCAGACAGTGCAACCGCGCTTTGATCGCTGAAAGTGGGGGAGCGCGAGCATTTCTGAGGCCCCATTCTGCTACCTGATGGCGTGGTCAATTCCTGGCCTCAAGTTG
Source organism: Coelastrella sp. UTEX B 3026 (assembly GCA_002588565.1). Classification (NCBI taxonomy): domain Eukaryota; kingdom Viridiplantae; phylum Chlorophyta; class Chlorophyceae; order Sphaeropleales; family Scenedesmaceae; genus Coelastrella; species Coelastrella sp. UTEX B 3026. Next base: position 2,338 of record NSMO01000539.1, read on the forward strand.
ATGCAGTGTTTGCCAAGTTGCGCCTTATGCACCAGAAACGTTGCAGAAATGAGTGCAGCTCAGGCTCTGTAGCAAACATGCACCAATCGTTAGTTTAAACCATGATGAAGCTACCCACAAGATGTATGCTGCCAATCCAGAGCAGCATGTGGAGAGAATAACCGAACACATTGTGATCAGAAAGTGCCTCAAGCTGTGCTAGTGGTGCTTGAAAGGCCGGTACAAAACAACCAGATTGATCACCATCTCCAACGGTGAACGTTCTAACCAAGAAGCTGTGATGGTGGTGCATCAAAGGACGGTGCCAAACAACCAACTCCATCACCATTGAACAAACTGCATCACCACTGCCTAATCACAGGGCAAAGTTTCCAGCTGTAGTGCAAATCACAGACAACAGCAAATCGATCGGCATGCTCCGAGGGTTCACAACTAAAGGAAGCCGGATAACGACAACTGATGCAGATCAAACCACTTGCCACACCAACCTCATATGAATATGGAAACCACTGCTTTTCAAAGGCTCAAGTGTGGTCCAGAGGTCAGCAGCCACACGCATGTACTGTCAAATGATGACACAACTCAAAACCGTGAGGTAATATACACCAAGCCGCAGCTCAGCCGCTGGGTGACTGAACTCCTGCTTTGCTTCTATGCCCTTCAAGCTGACTCAGCTTCAGCTGAATTATTGTAACCAGTACGACGTGCTCAATGTGATCAGAAGCACCCAAAGCTCTGCCAGTGGTGCATGCAAGGCCGGTACAAAAACAACCAACCAATTCCATCCCAATGAGCGCCTGATCACAGGGCAGATCCCAGACAACAGCAATCACAACTGCGTGCACTGAAGGTTCACAACTCAACGCAGTTCACAACCGAACCCAACTGATGCAGCTCAACCACTTGCCAGACCAATTTGAGATAAGAATCGAGCCTCTGCTATTCAACGGCTCAAGTATGATTGCACGATTAGCAGCCACATGATGCTAATGCCATTGAATAACAACCTTGAGGTGGTATATACCAATCGGCAGGCCCAGCCGCTGGATGACTGGACTCCTGCTTTGCTGCTGTGCACATCAAGCCGGTTCAGCTGGATCTGCTTGTCAATTTCAATGGCAGCATGACGCCATCCAACCAAGTAAAAGCTTTGAGATGCAAGGCTTCCAGATGCACACAGTTTGCAACTCAATTTCCACGACATGTGCATCAATATTGCTTGCTAGCTTGCCAGCTACGCACACGACCAAAGCAGACTGACAATCCACGCATCTACACCCAGCACAGATCAATCTTGTGCACAGAGATTACATAATCCTGTTGGCATCTGACGTGCTGACCTACGATTGTATGCTGATGCCACCACGGTACAGCAGTCACTGAGGTTCAACGCAACTTCCAGCCCTCAAATAAACGAAACGACCTTCAAGCTGGTGCAGAATTGATTCTATACATTACTAACAGCATTCCGGTGTGCATACAGCGTGACAACTCTAGTCACAGAACACCTTCAACCCTTGGCTGTGCATCACCCACAGAACTGTACATAACCGTTATGGCATACTGCACTAGTAATCGCACAATGGAAGTACAGCTGTCGCAAGGGATATAAAGATGCACCCGGCATGGCCGCAGTCATTAGTCGCTAGATGCAGGAACGTGCAACAGTATGAACTAAAAGCAGCAACCTACGTACAAGGGGCTGTTAGCTACCTATACCTGCCTGCTATGCCCTAAACCAAGCTTTCTGACATAGGCAGCTGCCTGTTTGCATGCTGACAAAACACAGGCTTGCAGATCTTATCAGGCTAACGTGCTGCCTGGACTGATGTATTGAACTGTCACGTGCTGGCAGGCCGTCCCGCGCCGCACAAAACCTTGGTTCACAACTGCCTCACCGCTTTCACTAAGCCCTTCACAACAAGTGACTCTCAGAATTCAGCTGAGCGATAGACGGGGTTGCTTTGCCAGGACTTCATGCCAGTGGCTGGCGGCGTGGAGTCTGCTGGCTCCATGAACAGACTGTACTGCTGCCTGATCACTTTCAGCATGCCTGATTTGGCTTGCTGAAGACGGGCTGTATCTGAAGCTGCAGTGCATGGGACAGCAGATGGGGAGAATGTTATTGGGCGTGCATGCACTTCTTGTTGAATATCATGACAGCAGCAATACGAGCCCTATGAATACGGATATGGTCGAAACTCTGAAAGGCTGTGACATCCTGCGCGACGCACAAATTTGCAGGTGAACTTGCCTATGTGGCGGAACCTTTACCTGCACAAGCGCTGGCCCACTCCACGCAGAGTTCCGCTTCGACAAAGTCCGTGCTGCCGTTGCACACCAGTCGATCACCCTCGATCCGTACATCGGCGCTTCCGTCATCGTAAAACATCGCATGCGCACGTGCGTGGGTCGCTGCTGCGGCTTTCAAGTGTTCAATGAACTCATCGAGCCGCCCGGCCGGCATACTGACGATAGAAACCTTGACCGACGCTGTAAACCTGCCGCACCGGCTCGAGTTAGCGATAGACATGGCCCTGATAAGCTCCGAGTTGGGTGCCGAGTGCGGTACGCCAGTATTCAAGCTCTGGAGGTTGGTCGTGGAAAGGCCGATCCGAAGAACCCGCCACTCCGCGCTGTCGTACGTGATAAGGTCGCCGACGTCAAACGGACGGGCAATAAGGATCCAGGTTGCCGTGCCGGAGATGTGCCTGCATGCAGAGGTGCAAGCGACAAAGAATAGATCAACGATCACTGTAAGCGTGTACCACTGTACAGTGACGGCGCAAGCTCTGTTCGGCTTCTGGTGTCTTGCTAGTGCTTACACTTTCAAGGCGGGCAATGCCTTTAGACATGTGTGCAACACACAACGCAAGTGGACCACAAAAAGCTTCACACCATAAGCAATCTTCCAGTGAAACTGGCCAAAACGTCGTAGACAGAGCCTGGCACTGCTGGCATCACTAAACAACACAGCACATATTGTTCTATTTGCTGCAAACAACTCCCAGGCTCCTGACTCATTGACACGTTTCAGCCAGCCACGGAGCATCAGTTGCTTACTGCTCACCTAATGACATTGCTAAATATCCAAATGAAGCCAATCAGCAGCAGTGCCATGGTCCCAGACCAGTACTGTGTGCCGAAGTCGAATAGGGCCAGGTACAGTACCCCAACGAATATCTGGACCTGCAAACGCAACCACACACCAAGTTCATGGCCATGCCAGAATATGTCAACCACAACGAGTTGTTTTTGCTAGCTCTCGCCGCATGCGGCAAATCACAAATTCATACACAATGACAGATTTAATACATGCAGCTATGGCGCTGCCAGGAGCTTGCAAGCCTATCACACTGTGTACTGCCTGGATCAGATGCATACTGTGTTCTTTGGTTGGATTTGCACTCACAATGACATGTAAGCCTCCCTGCAAGCTGTTGATAACCCCCAATTTGTCCTTGATAGTCAGCACCAGGCCCAGGTTTCGCTTGTGGCGGGCAGCAACAAATGCCTGCAGATCGAGTCACACACACATCCAATAGTAAGCTAACGCCACTATAGCTGCACTTGGCAGCACATTTATCACTAGCTTGCAATATGTGACCATCTTGCTTAATGTTGTGGCTATCCGGAGTCCACAGACTAAATCCCACCGGCCGGCACATGTAATAAACTCAGCTTTCTAGGGCCATCTTGCTTTATCATCTTGAAGCTACCCCAGTGCATCTAATCAAGGCCCGTGGGTTCAATAGCGGTGTTAAAACCCCAGGTAATATTTGAATCTTGCTGTTGTTCACGACATCGGAGCCGTCAGACTTTGAAGGCCATACCATGAGCGTGTCCAAATGACTTGGAGCACACAGTGTATAGAACTAGCGCAGATACAACCAGAAAAAAATAACAAAATAACATACCTGGATATCTGCTTCGCTGATGCGGCCATCCTTGTCAGCATCCAGGACTTTTGAAAGTTCTGCAGTTGTTACCGCAGGGTCCGGGAGGTCGCTGAAAAGGGACTGCAAGTCTTCAACACCCAGGCTGCAACGCAGACCAGGCAAATGCATGATGTGTTTGTTATTTAGCCGGCAAGTGCAAGGGTTTGAAAAGACAAGCAGCGCACAAGCGGGCATGTCTTCCTGTAGCGTGCTTGCAGCAGTACCAGGTGAATTGCATTGACAACATACGTCGATAAGGTGTCCGTCACCCAGACTGCAGGACACACATTACACACGGTAACTTATTGAATGGGCTTGTGGTTCAGTCGTAAGGACTAACTGCTTGGAGTGCGGGGGAGGGCGCGGGGCGTGTGTGTGTGGGGGAGGGGGTCCCTGTAGCATAACTAATGCGGTATAACGGTAGAAAGGAATGAGAGAGGCAGTATAAATCATTCGTGATGTTCTTGCAGCAGGGTCTGGGAGGCCGTTGAATAGAGACTGCAATGAATAAATGAGTGCATGAATGAACTCCGCATAGCGCTTTCAAGAGAGCGCTAGCGTAAGTTAAGGGAGGGTAATGTATGTGTCGGGGCGACTTCACATTCCCTACCGTATAGAGACTGCAAGTCTCCAACACCAGGACAAGTACAGTGACCTTTGAAACCTGATGACAGTTTGCGGGTCCCTTTGTAGCATCAATCTCCCGCTGCCATACTGCACAACCTTCAATAGCCCACTCAGTCATTACATACATAAGCTACCATGCATCAAAGTACGGCAGTGATGAAATCACTCAGTCATTGAAGGCTTCCTGCCTTCAAGTGCAGGGTTGGTGCCCAGTCCCTTGAAACCCAGAAAATGAATTAGTTCATGACACCAGACCTCTTTACAAAACACTTCACCCAACTGTAGTCGTACCTTATGACAGTTCTTGGGTCCCTTTGAGGCATGACTCGTTTACACAGCTGCTGCCATGCCGCAGAACCCTCAGCTGCCCAATCAGTTTGAAACCTTGTGTCCCAACTGCTGCCATCTTGTAGGGAGTCAGTGCTCAACCCTGACTTCTCTAGCGTGGCTTCAAACCAATTGATGACTGAGGCCAACGCATGCCAGGTGGAGGCCTGCGTTGGAGTGAATGTCAGGTTGTTAGTCACCAGGCAACAAGGCACACATACTTCTTGGCACTTCATGTAGCACGAGCTGAAATCAACAATGCACCTATACTGCTTGGCACTTCATGTAGCACGAGCTGAAATCAACAATGCACCTATAGTTGTGACACAGTGGGTGTGCATACAGTACACTTTACATAGCATGTGTATGCACAACAGAGTTTACTCTACGTGAATCGAAGCGTGGAATGCTGGTGGGTCGATTTGCAGACAAAGTGGCAATCTGAGGGCCCATGTGGCTGAGGCACAGCTTTATCGCTGTGTCAGCATAGCTTCACACCCATTGAGGACAGAGGCCAATGCTTGCCAAGTACACGCTGTAGCATACATATGCCACGAACAAATCATCCATGCAAAGCAGTAAGGACCATACCTGCTTTGTTCTCTCGTGCTGGGGTTGGTTGTACGGGCAGCCTGCCTCAATCGCCAGGTACTGCATCACTAGTGTCACTCCGGCTGCCAGTGCTGCTGCCGCTGCTGCTACTGCTAGCCCTAACGACCAAGGCTGGATCTGCAGTCCCATCCCTGCTGCAGCTGCTGCTGCTGGGTCTGCTGCAACAGCAGCTCTCCCAACTGCTGCTGTTGCTGATGTCAGTACAGCTGTAGGGCTGATGTTCCGGCCTAATACTGCTGCCACTGCTGCTGCCACAAGAGCGATGGCAGCAGCATTGAATGTGCAAGCAGCAACACCAAATGCACTACCTGGTGTAGATCTAGGCGTAAACATGGATGTTAACGCAAATCCAGCTCCAACAGCAGCAGCAAATGCAGCTGGAATTGCTACTGCTGCTGCTACTGCAACGGAAGCAGCGGCAGGTGCAGCGGCAGCAGTAACAGCAACCGCCAGAGCAAAGACAGCTGAGGATGCAATGCATGTCACCAATGCACCAGCAGCAGCTGCTGCTGCAGCACTGCGGTTGCCAATGCACGCCCAAGGGCCCCGTATGTTCTGGAAGATCTCAGACAGTACCGAATCGCTGGACACCCTTAGCACATCTTTGCACTGCTGCTGCTGCTGCTGGTGGGGTTGTGCATTCCTATGCTGCCATCGATTGCCTGCTGCTGCTTGATAACCATTCCCTGTTCCCACTGCTGCTGCTGCTGCTGCTGGATGGCATTGCTGCGTGGCTTTCTGCTGCTCTACAAATGGCTGCAGCAGCAGCGCTGTATGCTGCTTATCAGCTTCTGTAGTACTGCTCAGCAGGTGCATATACAGTTCCTGCAGGCAAAGGTTGCACATGCGACACAATCAGCAGACCTGCGGCTGACAGCAAGCCATGCAGACAAGAGCAAAAAGCACACATAGAACAACAACTCCAACAACCACCTGTGGCTCTAAGCACAAACTTAAGTATGCTCTATCCAACATGCATGTTGAACACCTAGGTAGATGGTGCAGCTCCAGACTATAGCAGCGCCTAGGGCTTACGGTTCAATCCACAAGGTGTTGCACACCTTAGCGGACTTGCAGATCCAGACAACAGCAGTGCCGAAGGCCTCTGTGCCAGCTAGACAAACAACATTGAGCACTGAAGCACTAGCCGACCGCATTTAAGCCACAAGTCCGGCCTTGAAATCAGTAACAGATGCTCAAATGCACAGTTGTGTTTACCTGGAGCAACAGTGTTGATGTGCCATGCAACAAGCTGCTATGCACACCAACATGAAGCAGAACAGCTGGACACACACTACTAAGCACTTCAGCGTCAGCCGGCCGCAATTACGCCACAAAATCGGCCTCAAAATCAGTAACAGAGGCTGCGAATACTCATTTTTACCTGAAGCAATAGTGGTGATGTGCCATGGTTTGTTTTGGCCAAGTCATGTGTACACAACACCTTGTAGAACATCCAAATGCCAATGATAGCACTGACACAAGCTGCTATGCACACCAACATGAAGCAGAACAGCACTCTGTGGGAGTACTTGCTTGCGAGGTAGTAGAAGCAGGCGTGACGGTCCTGTGTGCAGCAGCAGCATCATAATGATCATCATTACACGGATTTTCAGTACTACTTCCAGTACAGTTGGTAAGAAGGTGGAACCACCAGTGTACAACATTCCCTTGTGATGAAAACCATCACAACCCAACCACAAACGAGCAGCAGCAAACAGTGCAAAATTGCGGCAAGATCTGAGTTCATTACAAAGTAGAATCTGCAGCCCAACTTGATACTTTTAAAGCACTGCAATCCCACATTTGCATGCGGAGACTTGTATGGTCTTGGTAGTGATGCTGCTACACCAATCACGTACCAGGCATGACAACACCATCACTGCTTACCACCAAGGGGTTTTAGATCAGGGTTTTAGGTCATGGCTTTAGGGTTAACCCTAAGCCCTACACCCTAACCCCACCGCACTTAGAACCCTAAGCCCTAATCTAAGCCCTAACCACACCGCACTTACTGCCTCTATTTTCAAGTCTCCACAGCCGTTGACTCCCATGTTCGTCCTCCCCCACAGTTTGACCGGTTGGTCAACCACGTACTTGAACACCACAGAGTGCCACACCAAGAGGATCCAGGAGGCCATCAGCCAGGCGAAGCGGTGCTTGCGTGTTATGGAGTTGAACATCGGCAGTCTGGTCAGCAGGGGCAAGCCAAACACACACAGCTGCGCACACCACACATGACAGCAGCAGCAACAGCAGGACAGTGGTGAGAGAAATATTCAATAGTTTGTCAAGGAATCCTGAGATTTGAGCTAGTGGATGTTGACCATTTGAGCCAATCCAGCAGCGCGGCAACCTAGCAGAGTGCACCTGGCCGTGTCCCACACATTTCTATTCACATATCCAAGCACCACACCACAGTTCAAAAACAACAGTAACAGCCGCTGCATGATGCAAAGCAAAATCTGTGTGTAGTCGACTGTAGTAGGTCTGCAGTTGTACAAGGGGTGTTTAGTCAGCACGAGCCAGCCACGAACACAAGTGTGCGAAACGAACTGCAGGGAACAACAGCAGGGACGTGTCATGCGCTCGTAATCATGGGATATGCAATCCACTAGAGCTCATGCCAACACTGCTGCTGCTGCTGCTGCTTGCATCTGCCATCACTGCTGCTGCTGCTTGTATCTAGTAGCCCTGGGTGACTGTTACTGCTGCTGCCAACGCCCCTGCTGCAGATGCTCGCAACTGTCTCGCTTAGACCTGCCTGCCAGCCAACCAACCACTGCATTGCGAGTCTCTTTACTGCTTCACCCCTGGCTACTGCTCTCCAAACGCATGTGACATATTGCTGCTTTTATGTGAACTGCTGCTTTCTCTGCCACCAAAACCTGCTGTCATCCCACAGGTGATTTCGGCATCTGACCGCACTCGGCCCCTGCTGCTTGTGTTCTGCGGGCGTGCAGATCTCTTTGTGGTTGGGTCATGATGGTACACAGCAACACAAAGCGTCTCACCTCTGCCAACCAGCACACTATGTGCGTGATTGGTGCCTTGCTGCTGGCCGCATACAGTACATGTGGCAGCTACTACAACCACAAGCTGATCTCAAAGACCAACTGACATCTTGTCCCCACACAGCAGACCTTGCTGCACTGCACAAGTTGACAGCTGCTTGCTGCCGCGACCAATCAGTGCTCCTGTTACTGCTGCATTGGGCCTTGTGCTATATTTGCTTAATCTGCCATCATTGAAACCGTCTATGTGGGGTCACAAAGCATCTCACCTCTCCCAAACAGCACACCAAGTGCGTGATTGGTGCAGCCACCAGCCGCGTTGCTGGCACTTCCGCTGCCTCATACAGTACATGCGGTGGCCGCAGACAGTACTACAACCACAAACTGATCCCAAGCACCCACAGGCATCTTGTCCCCACACAGCAGACCTTGCTGTACTGCACAAGCTGACAGCTACTTGCTGCCGCGGCCTATCAGTGCTCCTGCTACTGCTGCAATGTGCCTTATGCTTTTATTGTTGATATCTGCTAATGTAACATCAGTGAAACGGTACACGGCAGCTCGCAAAGCATCTCACCTCTCCCAGCCAGCACACTATGTGCGTGATTGGTGCAGCTGTAAGCCTCGCTGCTGGCTCTCCAGCTGCTGCATACACTTCTTCTGGACACAGCAAGGGCTGCTGTACTGCATAAGCAAACAGCTACCGCTGCCGTTTTCTGCTCCTGCTGGTGCTGCTGCTGCAAATGGCTCCTATGCTGTTGCTGTTGAAACTTTCTGAATATGCAAACATCAATGCAACAATCTACAGCAGCTCGCAAAGCATCTCACCTCTCCCAACCAGCACAGTATGTGCGTGAGTGGTGCCGCTACCAGCCGCGCTGCTGGCACTCCGGCTGCCACATACAGTACTCCAGCCCAGGGACCAAGAGACGCCTTATCCACATCCAGGAAGCCCAATGTACTGCATAACTGTACTGCCACACCGAAGGGAACCAGTAGTACAGTTGCCCAGAGGACTAAATGTGTGCGAATGAGATCTCGGCCGCCATAAGTGGGGTCCGTGAAGGGGCGTAACGTCATCATATAGACGATCTGCTGTAGTCTTGTTGACCAGGAATGCAGGCAGGGCGTGACCTGGCACCATAGCAGCAGCAGGACAACAGCAGTAGCAGTGGGTGCTGGTGCATTGGCAGGTGCAGGCAGGCAGGTTGCTGCTGTGATTGACTGGGAGTTGGGTATGATGCAAACGGCTGTGCGCCGAACGGCAGCAAGACCATACCTACACGGCCAAGTGTTGGGGGAACGGTTCCGCAGTGTGCGTGATTTGCGAGGGCACTACCTAGCAGCACAGTGGTGGGTTCTGAGCAGCAGTTGATCAACTGCAGATAACTCAAGCCATTCACTTGTGGTAAGGCTTACAAGCTTTGAATGCGGTTGGTCAATAGCATTCAACGCAGGGCCTTGTGATTTTCTAATCACATGCATCACAACATCTTCTGCTGCAGTGGTGGTGTAGCACTGCTCTGCAAGCTCAACTGCCTGATGAGCCTGAAACGTTCGTGTCGTACCATAGGCTCTTGTGTTTGCTGCGTGTGC
>NSMO01000540.1:0-15445 GCA_002588565.1 Coelastrella sp. UTEX B 3026
AGAGAGCTCTTTGGGTGGCGACCCCCATGCATGATAGGACAGCTATTGCCAGCGCATCTGACTTGTTGCATGGCTCACTCACTTTTACAGACTGACCACCATATATGTCACTCCATCCTGTAGGACACCAGCTTCTGTCCTGCTTATCTCTTAGCACGCTAGTGGTTGGCACCAGTGCCATTGGCATGGAACGGCTACAGCCAATGCCCGGTGTACAGCAACTCTGCATGTGCTAATAAAGCACTGAACACACAATAGACACAAACTGCCGAATATGAGTGATCGCGATACAAAATGCACTGGCAATCACATAGGGCAGCCTGTCATTGTGAGCGCGCAACCAACCTGGCGATACCTAACATGACACGGCAACTTTGCCAGCACATCTACCTTGTGCATCGGCTCAGTCACTTTCACAGGGCAGCAGAAGGTGTGCTTGCGAATGGCCCCATGCAACTGTGGGCAACCATCCTTGCCACTGCTGCAACTGTACCACACCTCAAGTGAGTGTTTGTCAGAAACATGAACTGAAGCTTGGCGTATTTACCTCATGCAACATAGAATTCTAAGCAAACTACTGCATGCTACATGCAAGGGGTCTGTCACCAGGACATACGCTTCTACTCCTGCAATTAGATACTCAAAACTGCCACACGCAACGGCCTCCATTGCTACCAGAACCTACACCCAAAGAAGGCTAACGGGCTCATGACCCACCAAGCTAGCGACCCAAAGAAGCTATCAACCCAAAGAAGAGGTCAAAAGAAAACCATCCAGATGCTAGGTCATTCGCAAAGAAGGCACAAAAAAGCTCAGAAGAAGCTCTACGGATATCATGGCCTAGCCAATCATAGTCACAATTGCAACAAATGCCCGTATCAACCACTAACTGAAAGAAAAATCTGTGACAGGCACTAGCAAAAACAAGCTCATGTTGACCACCCACAGCTCCACAGCGACGCAGTAGACACAAATTAAGCAGTACAAAGCAGTACAAGTGTCCGCCTCACACTCATCCTCAGACCGCGCCCACAAGCCACCAAGATCATGTATGATCAACTCGCTTGGAACTGCATGGCACCCAAGGCAGTGTCCTAGATAAAGCATTCTGTGGGAAAAACAAGTGTCAAAATGTTTGCCAAGATGGCAGCACCAAAATTGGTAATGCATTGCAAAGCTGCTCCACTTCCCAAAACAGTGAGTGCCTAAGACGCGGCTTCACACGAACATAGCTTACACAACTTGTGAAGTATGATACACAACAGAGAAACAATAAAGCATATTGCAATGTGCCAAACCTCCTGTGACGAATCCTCAAGATACATATCTCTACAAATACATTTGTACTATACAGTAAACAACGGCAAGACGCCTTACCAAGCACCACTACGACCGCCTACAGACACCAGAAGACAAAAACACAAGGTCCAATCCCATGCAGGACAGAAGCCAAGTGCCTGGTGTACAGAAAACAAGTCAGATACAGCCAACCCACGATGCATGCTTTGCTTCAAGGTCACAGCTACGCGAGCTTCACTTGTGGACACCACGACATGGTCAGTTTGTCAATCAGCAGCTGAAAACAGACGCAAAACACCAGCAGAAACTTCAACTCAGCATAGGCACATCCCTCAGGCCACCAAAGCACCAGTACGAGGGCCCATCAGCCAGCTATCAGGAGCCCCCTCATCCACCATTTGCTGAACCCTATACTCCGGCACAAACCCATCTAAACGCCTGAACTCGCTCAACTTTGCAATATGCCCACTAAGCTGTGCAAAGTCCTCTCGCCCGCTCGCATTTGCAGCCTGATCCAGCACACTCGCGACAGAGTCCAAGCAGTAGTCTGTAACATGTGGCAACCGTACAAGGCTGTAGAGGTCCTCGTACAGCGCAGCAACATAAGCTGGCTCTAAGTCCCAAACTTGATGCTGGTGCGTTGCTGCCTTGTGTGCCAGGTGAGCATCAAGGTATTGCTGTACTGTAAACCAGACTATGTCTTCGGATGTGACGGTTAGGTCATTTGATGAGAGAAGAACCTTGAGTGATGAGGGGGGTACTTGATACAGTAGAGTGGATAGCTGGGGGTGGGCTAGTGTAGCGTCTAAGTTGCCTGCATAGAAGGACATACGTATGCAGCTGGTGATAAGAGTTAGGTAGGCAACATCCAGACAGGGAATGTATCTCTGACCAGCAGGATCATAGGGAATGCATTTGTGCCAAGACATCTAATAGCATGGGGCTGCCAAACATACAGCAAGCAAGTTGACTACCGGTGACCATATAGCATTTGCAACAATGCAGGACAAGCTACCGACCAAAGTTGCGTCTTCATTACTGTTGGTAAGCCTCAAAGATCAGCAGGTGACAAGCTCTGCCAGCGGCCGTGCTCAAACTGTCGAGCGAGGTGTCACTGAAACAAACGCAACCTTGGCTTACCTAGCACTGCTACCAGCAACTGCTGTAACACAGTGTCGGCTGAGCTCCTGTCTGTGGTTGCGCTGTCCTGCAGATGCTCCAAGTTACTACTGCTTTGCTGCTTTCTGGGCAATACCAGACTGCAGGCTGCTGCAGCGCCAGGTGGAAATTTGCCGCCGATGGACCAGTCGTCGATGCTGCAAAGCTGAACCATGGTTTCTGCTGCTTCGGCTGAATAGGTGGTGGTAGATGCTGCACTTCTGCACTGCTGTGCTGTCTGCCTGCTGTGTCTGGTAGCAGAGGATCTATGCAGCAAGCTGCCAGCGCATCCAGCAGATCTGTGATGACGATAACAACCGTGACAGTGCGGTAAGGTCAGTTGCAAAGCGATGATGGGCCTTGTGGAAGAGATCCAGACCCAGCCCGGAAAAAGGAGCAGGCTACCAAGAATGCCTCCTGCATGCAACGGCTCTATGCTGTAGACGGGGCGAATGTTACTCCGAAACTTTTCGTGGGTCATGAAAGCTGATGATCGCGTATAGATGCAATTGCCGAGAAACAGACTTGGGGATGCAACTGTGCTTGCCTTGAATACTCCAAGGGGCCTCTACCGATGCATCGAGCTACGCCCAACCTGCAATATCCCGTAGCGATACTCATGGCACTGCCTGCAACGTAAGGCAACCGCGTTTCCTGGCAGGGGCCTTGTCGGAAATGCAGTTGCCCTGCCAGCAGCTTTCTAGGATGGTCTGGTCCCAATAGGCTAGCACACACAGGGGCTGTATGACGCACCGAAGCTCTCTGTGGCCGTGTGCGCGCTTTGTTTCTGTTGGAAAACGAACAGCTGCCGATTAGGACAGCTGGGGGTGCACCCACGTGCTGTACGGCAGTCCACAACCTATGCGGTTGGTCTGTTGCCAAACACTTCGCGTCACCATTGCGCTTTGTTCAGAGAGGCAGGACAGCTGCGCCTACGATCACCTTGGTCTGCACGCTGGGCGCGGGTCGTAATCCACCATATGACTCTGGCATTCCTCACGGAACGCCATCCTGCAAGTGAACTGCAAGGGCTGAGACGTGTTTTCGAGTCGACTATGCATGCTGGCCGTACAGGACGGTGTGCTGCGCCGGCCCGGCTCATGGCGCACGATGCAGATATATGCATATATAGATGCGATACGATGTAGCGCTGAATCAGTGTTGCAGGAAATGTAGATAGCAAGCACTATAGCCATAGGACCTGCAGGTCATGCTTGTCAGCCGATGAAAATGCATTGCAGCCAGTTGATGTCCTGCTATATATAGCGTGACAAACTTTGGCGACCCACGGTTGAACGCCCACATTGACGTTCAACAGTAGCGGCACGATGTCCACATGTGGATAAACTTAAGTATGGTCGCAGTTCCATCAGCCTGAATCTGTTGCATGGGCTCAGTCACTTTCAAATTTGCATTGGCTCCGTTACTTTCATATGCACTTTCCATCACCACAGCATGCCATCTGAGTACAGCAGACCCGCGCTAGAAGCCACAGATGCAAGGGTCTCGCCAATTCAACCACAGACCGACCCGAGTATATCAGTTGCCACTTTCAATGCTCCATCAGTAGCATGACACAAAAACATGGGCGATGCCGCTTGGCTCAAGCTAATAGTGGCAGCATGCATTCATAATTGAGTGCCTTGCTTCAATCACATGCAATACGGTTGTCAGATAGCACACCACTGCTTGCAGCAATCCAACTGCTAATATTGTTGTCTGCAGGCCCTAGAGCCAATGCACACAGCATAAAGACATATTACGTATGCATGCACACGCCTGCCTTACGAGCACGTTGAAAACAGGCCCCACTCCGCAACCTGCCTGGTAATCACAGGTACCAACCAGCAACACACCATATGACCAACAAGATCCTAGAGCCACCAGCACGCAGCCAACATCGCTCACCACAACTGCGTCACTCATCGCAACTTTAGGTTATACGTTCAAAGGCTGTAACCATCTGTATAAAGCACTCAGCATATGCCATGATGCTTCTGCAGACACTACTGTGACACCATCACCCTCCACTGCAGGAGATTTGATCTGAACACAGCAATTAGTGTGACACATCATACAGGGAGCTGGCCACAAATATGGACCAGTAGCAATCACTCAACCGTCGGATACAAACCACTGATTACAGCAAACTTTTGTATATCATGCCCCGGGGCAAGCACAATATGCACTGCACACCAGACTGAAGTCTCCTTGCAACAGACTGCATTGCCCATTGCATTGCGCCACCAGCCAGCGCTGCGCAACCAGTCAGTTCATCATCCAATCTACCCAAACAAGAACCTGAGATCATCCTCTGTGAGCTTGCCCAGTGCCTCCCCATCTCTGCCCACAGTACCCTCAAACACAGCTTGCTTCTTCTCCTGCAACTTCAGGATTCGCTCCTCGATGGTGCCAGCTATCACAAAGCGCGTGGAACGGATGGGCTTGTACTGCACACATGAAACAGACGGCACCAAGATCGGCATCGGCTGTGCCATGTTACACACCAAGTCCAATGATGCGTAAACGTGTGCTGAAGCAAGGAGGATGATGTGGCTGCAACATTCAGGACAGGTCGGCGCCAAGCAGCAACATGACCAGCAACCATTCTCAAAGTGAACACGTCATCACACATGACATGCCTTAGAGCTATGGCTGGTGGGTAGCTTAAACATATACACATACACAGGGCATGCAGCATTCATCACGAATGGGCATTATGTACATACATAGCCTACAAGCTTTAGCTTTGTAACCTGTCCCAGTCTATGTATGTACACCTGTGCTCGTTGCTTCTAATGCTGGAAGCTACCACAAGTCCATCAGTACAACCTGACGTGCTGCCGTTGGGTTGATCGCAACGCCACTAAATCTTACATCTTGAACGTAATCAGATACAAACACAAGCAACAACAGACCTACACCATAGACTTCCAGCGGCACATCAACACGACATGGCTAGCAGCAGCAGTCAAGCTGATCACAACACCAGTCAGACTCTGAACCTAAGATCCACACACAAGCTAGCAGCAAAAGCTTTTTGTAAAACTTTCCACACGCACCTGTCCCAGTCTGTGTATCCTATCTTGTGCCTGTGCTTCCACCGCAGGGTTCCACCAGGGGTCCATCAACATGACGTGACTCGCTGCTGTCAGATTGAGCGCAACACCGCCAGCCTTCAGGCTCATCAGAAACACCACCACTGCTGGGTCTGTGGAGAACTGGTGGATTGTGCGGTTGCGCTGCTCGAGGGACATGCTGCCGTCAAGCTTGACACACTTGATGCCAACCTACAGACGGTTAGGACACAGACGCGTGCACAGAGCTGCAACAATTGGCTTCATATACAGCCAAACAGATCGCGCTTCATTACAAGAAGATGCTTCATACATGCAGGATTTGAGGGAGTTGCACACAACAGCACACCACAGCATTAGCAATAAAGCATTCGCCCGCGTGTCAGACCTGCTCCAGTCTTGTCAGCATGCTTGTGACACTGACAGCTGACTGAAGATCATGGCCCTGAACCCCGCCATCAGTGGCCTTTGACACAAACAAACAAAGAAAATTGACACACAACAGCACATCCAGCACTAGTGATAGCTTGGCAATAGAAGCATCTGGCGGCGTGTCGTACCTGCTCCAGTCTGAACCAGATGAGCTCCAGCATGCTCGTGAACTGGCTGAACACGATGGCCTTGGCACCGGGGTCAGCAGCACGCATCAGATCAAGCTCCTCACGCAGCGCCTCAATCTTAGTACTGCTCTGGAAACAGGATCTGCAGAATGTATGTGGAAAACAAGGAAAATGACGTGGTTGTGCATGAACTCTTCATTGTTTTGGACTGCTGCATGAGGTCACATCAATGGCAATCTGCTGGAATTATTTGCCCAGAGTTACTAGTTGGAAGCATTCACAATTCAGCAAAATGTAAGATCATGTTACAGACTGCTGTGGCTGATGATGGCCCAGACGTTTACCTGTCAATTCGTGCAAGGATACTGCTAGCCTTGTGACGCACGACATTGCTGCTGCTGCTGGCAGCGGCTGCTGCACTGCTGCCAGCTCCACTGCCTCCTGCTGATGCTGTTGCTGCTGTGTTGTGTGAGAGGTCGATAGTGAAATACTTCTGACACACTGGACACTTCGCCTGCAAGCACAAATGAACCAAGTAAGCCAACAGCAGTCTGGCTATGCAAGTGTATCACCCCTCCTACTGACACACCACAAAAACCCAAGCAATAAAGCTGTGTGTTGCCTGATCTTGCTTGGCCACAGCCAACATGGCATCAGGGTTCTGTGATGTTTGAAGCGCCAGTAACCGCCACAGCATATGGTGTCATGAGCAACGGCACGAGATACACAGAGCAACCAATTTCAACAGACAGTACCAGATATTCTAGCTGCCCTTGCATGTGACAGAACACGAATTTTGATTGATGATAAGATTCCCTTGTCACATCGGAGTTGCTACATTGCTACTGCAGTACTCACACTACTGTATTTTGCACACGATAGCTGAATTAAGCCTTCTGGCTGATAGTCACAGTAACACACTTGCAGTTGCTAATGTATGCAGCTGACTGACAGCAGATTGATGCTCGCCGATGACTATCCACGGAGGACACCGATAATTCACCCTGTCAACGCTATCAATGAACTCCGCCACGCAGCTTCTACAGAAAGAGTGACCACAAGCCGCAGTCACACCATCCTCCCTCGGATCATGACATAATCCACAACTGCCATCATCATCGCACTTCAAACCCTCCGCTGCTGCTGCCGCACTGCCACTGCTGCCAGCAGCGGCAGCAGCTGCTGCCATGTCTGCTGCTGCCTGATCTTCCTCGGCAGCAGCGGCAGCAGCCATGGCGGCTGTGAGGTTGTCTGCTGCTGCTGTTGCTGCATCTGCTGCTGCTGTGTTGGCGGTGTTAGAGTGGACCACCAAGTATGGGTGATCCACAGCCTGACGCAACCTGAGGGATGAAAACACACACATTGAGACACTAAACTCTAGCATTCTGTAATGATCTGTACTGATCTGTAATGATCCGGGTGCAGATTCCTGCTGTGTCTTGCTTTGCCAGCATAGAACACAAACAGTACATGCAAGCGTACAGACTAGTATATTTTGAGAGAGGGTTGTTACACGTGGATACCTCACCGCCTCAGGCAGTACTCTCCACTAACCGGGTAGAACTGAAGTGACACAGCCAACTGGCGTAAATCTGATGTTTGCTGACAGCAAACATCAGATTTGAATAAAGAGCACCAAGGCAGGCACAGCCGCAACAGCCTTCTAAAGCCAGAAGAACATAACAAGACCTCTGGGTAGCTGATCTTCGCAGCAAACTAAAATCTTCATTGGGCCGCATAAACCTATTCTGCTGCCGCACATTTCTGCCGCACAATTACGCTTTGTCAGAGACCACACATGCAAAACACCAAACTAGTATATTTTTCTGAAGTAACAGCACAGCGGCATGCAGAGCAGCAACAACCACAACAAGCAGAATGGACAACTACCCACCCACCCCTCCCCACCTTATCAGCAAGTCAAAGATGTGAGCATAGTTGTTGAGCAGTGTTCCGGCCGCCACGTACGCTCCAAAGCTTGCCCTGCTCTGGGTGTACAGCGCCTCGTAGAAGTCGGCTTCACGAGCATCAAAGCGACACCGACGGAGCACAACAGTCCTGGACACGATCACAACAGACAGATGATATCATGAGCGTGAGGGCCACATAGATGCCACATGTGGTATATTCACCTTCCCATGCTTAATTGTGTCCCTCGTTTTTGTAATGCAACACTTATACACTTTTCCCTGGCACATGTACCGACCTCTGGTGTTGCTGAATAACAAGCAGCCCAAGGCACAACGTGCAGCATCTGAAATCAGCAAAGTACACCGACAATGTCATAGGTGTCACAGCCATACATACCTTGGTGGCAGGGCAAGATCATCTGCACACTGCACTTTTGTTCTGCGCATGAGAATTGCCGGCAGAATGGTGTTCTTCAGCAGGAGCATGGCTGTCTTACCCTTGCCTGCAGCAGCAGCAGCATAATCAACTGGTTCGAATCATCATACACAGTATGGCTGGTGATTGACAAAATCAGATCCCCACAACGCCTTGATTGTGTTAGTGCACGCAAATGACAGCGGAGCACGCTGCTGGGTTTGCTCATGGCTTGTATTTCTGTAAACACAGATCAAGCCCCTTTGTTTCACTACATGAACAAAACCGTCCGTCCAGCTTTCTGGTTCAAGCTATAGCCTGAGGGTTGCTGCAAGTCTATATCTACTACCTTGCATAACGTGTTACATGCTTATTTGAATGCACTTACCCTGGTATCCGTGGTACTTGATGGGGTTTGCCACATGTCTGTTCCACCAGCAGTGATGTGACATGCGGCTGTGACCACAGCAGTCACACGCAGCGGGGTTCTGCACACACACAACGCACAACACACACAATCAGATGATTGACACAGCCTAGAATGAATGAACGAGCTCCGCATAGCGCTTTCAAGAGAGCGCTAGCGTAAGTTGAGGGAGGGTAATGTGTGTGTCGGAGCGACTTCACATTCCCTACCCTACTGCCTAGATGATGCTTCTGCATGCGCCAATACGTTGATGATCAGACAGATTAGGGTTTCGGTAGGTGGGTACTGACATCGCTGTGTGGGCTCTGGTGAATCATATAAAAGCAAGCCTTGTTGGTGACCAAGGAACAATTATAATTTACTTACTTATTACTACCCCTATTACTATCCCTACTTTGTACTACTACCACTATTTCTGTAGACTCTGCTGGCACTCCAGGAGTGCGAGTCAAACAGAACATGCTGTTACAGACAATGTGCCAAACCGGCGTACACGATCCCACCCACCTTTGTGAATGGGAAGTCCAGGCTGGCGCAGTCACACTTGTTGCAGAAGTAGTGTGAATACGGGTGAATCCTCAGAAACCTGATCAAACTATATAGCTCAGCAACCCTGTTCTGTAAGGGCGTGCCACTGAGAGCCCAGCGGTACTTGGCTGTGAGTGCAAACACTGCTTTGGCGGTGTTGCAGGCGCGATCCTTGATTGCGTGAGCTTCATCAAGCACGATACGCCGCCAACGGACCTGCAGCAACAGCAGCAGCAGCAGCAGCAACAGGAGGATGAGCTAGAAGGCAATGTGTATTTGACCGTGAAAGCATGTAACAAGTGTTGCAGGCGCGGTCCTCCATTGCGTGGCGCCAACAGACATGTATCAGCAGGGGCAGTAGCGAAAACCGCCGTACAGAGAGTCAGCGGCACACTTTCTTTGACTGTGTGGCATTTGTGGCATGGTACTTGATTGCGTAAGCTTCATCAAGCACGATACGCCGCCAATGGACCTGCAGCACAATCGCTCTGATATGCTTGCAGAACCTTCTGATATTTTTGAGATATGCAATGGCCAGTCACACCAACAGCAGATAGAAGCGTGCACTACGGAGTAGTGCTTGCCAGCCAGGCATGGTCCTGCAGCGTGCACAGCCAGCTCAATCTGGCTGGTGACTGAGGCCAATAGCAGCCTCAGTCAGTCTCATTTGCCATACAGAGAATACCGCCTAAACGGTGAAAGAGTATCCACATGTAACCTTGCCTATACTAAGCTTCAAGCCACAAGTCCTGGCCTGCCAGGTTAGCTACACCAAGCAAAGCACACGAGGTGTGTCTACATACCTGATGCAAAGGGCTTGTTGCCTGTTGCTCTCTCTTGCTGCCAGGATCACCCTTGCTGCCTTTGGCAGCAGCAGCAGCGGCAGCAGCAGCGATCATCTTGGCAGCAGCACGCTCAGCAGCATCCTGCATGGCATAACCAGAACATAACACACTTCAATCAACGTACTTGCATTGCAGAATTGATTCCAAAGCATGTGTTGGTATCATCTTGATGGTATAGAGATCAACGCACTTGCATGTTTGGCAGGCATGGATAGCACTACGTCAACAAACTGTTGCTGCACGACGCACCTAGATGACTTCGATCATATCAGAGGATTCATACGTTTCAAACAGGTGGTTCAATCACAAACCAGAGTTCAAGCAATCACCCCCCCCCCTCTCTCCAACCCCACCTGCTCCTCGCCTCCCTCCTGAAGCATCTTTTGCATCTTGAACCAGCTGTACTTGGGACGCCTGAAACCACCTTTCTTGCCACCAGCTTTACCACCCTGACCACTCCCCTTGCCACCACCCTTTTTCAAGTCATCATCATCATCATCACTATCGCTGCCGCTCTCACTGCTGCCGCATGGCTGCTTGCTGCCTTTCCTTTTGGCGGCGGCAGCAGCAGCAGCGGCGGCGGCTGAGGGTGAGAGGGATTTCTTATTATTGCTGGTTGTATTTGTTCGGGGTCGCTTGCCGGCAACTTCACAGTCTGAATCTTCTGGCTCTGAGTTTGAACTGCTTTCATCCTCTGAAGATGACTCATCACCTGGACATGTACGCAAACAATGAAACACATGAACTAGTATGTATTTCAACTTGTAAAAGTCAAACAAACAAAGAAAGACACTCTGAACCTTCTGGGTTTGGATCACAACTGCTTTCATCCCTTACAAATCTTTCCACCCTCCGATGATGACTCATCTCTCATCGCCTATACGTATACACAAACAATGTTATGGCTACACAACAGCATTTTGTTATGCATTAGCTGCCCTTTTGTGTGTGTGCAATGACCCTGCCATTATACTGCTCCCATAAGTTACATACTTTTTCAGTGTGCGTATCCGGCTGCATAAGCCGGACATAAAAGCAAAAAACAGAGAGCGAGTGCTTGACAGGGTTTCATCTGGTCTGATCCTTTGTTTGGTTGCGATCGGTTTCCTATTGAGTGTGGAGAGTGCCATTCTAGACGGTGAGGTATCCACTGTAACTTCTCTCTCTCTAAAACAATTATGACTCCTATTCACTGAGGCTCGGACATGCCGATTGGTAATGATAGCGCTGCCGGCAGCTGCAATACACAACATGAAAAAATCAAAATGCATGCGGCTCTACCCACACTACAGGCATCATGGTGAACAAAGATTTGGATAAAGTATTCAAGAACATGGTGAGATCCTACATACCAGTGGGGTTGTAGCTGTCATCATCATCTGACCCAGCAGCAGCAGCAGCAGCAGCACTCTTGCTTCGCCGCTTGCTGGCTGGTGTCTTACTTCTGGATCTAGCGTTGGCGACAGCACCAGCAGCAGACCTCTGACGCTTGGGGGCTGCACAAACACAAAGACGCAGGCAATTTGGGCATTCTATTGGTTTGTCAAAAAGTAGAGTTGATATTGATTGTTATTCAGAAAGATTTCGCAAAAGGTTTGCGTTTCAATCAAAGAAACGACTGAGGCAGCAGTGACAGCAGCTCTCTGATGCCTGGAAGCTGCATACATGCAGATACACAGAATCACATAAAGATGAGATGCCAGTTTTGTCACCAAGGACCCGTGTAATCAGTGAGACACGCAATTGACAGCAACAGCTAGCTTCTTGGCAATGGCATTGCGCTGACTGCATACTGATCTACCGTGCTTTCATTTGGATTAGTACAAAGCTGATGTGGCAGTGTCACGACCAATAGGCGCAAGGAAAACTCTTGGCTGTTTCATTGAACATATTCTTGGCTGTTTCACTGAACATATAACAAAGCGAAAGGAAAAGAAAATGCCTCCAGGAAGTCCCGAGGGTGCTGAAACACCCTATTTGAAACATATGAAGAGACATTTCGACAGTATGGAAGATGTCTCACCATACCTGGCTCAGGCTCTTCCACTTCCTCCGAAAGTTCCTGCTGCTGCTGTTGATCACTCTCCTCCTGCTGCTCCTCCTCCTGCTGCTCCTGCTGCTGCTGCTGCTGTGCATTTTTCTTCTTTTTCTGCTGCTTTGCCAGTGCTGCTGACTTCTGTGCATCAGGCCCACAGAAGAACCTCAGATGGACCGGCAGCTTGGACGGCAGAAACTTCTTGTTGCAGTAGCTGCAGATGCAACACAGACAGTAACAACACAGGATAGAGAGCAGTATGCTTGTCAGATTGAAGGCTTATGCAGACTCCAATTTGCAAGAGATGGGAGGTGCTGACTTGAATTCATCTGCAACAAAGAAGAAATTCAGAATGCCCTTTGTCAAAGAGATGGCAGAAACTTCTTGTTGCAGTGACTGAACGCAAACGGAACATGCAGACAGCGTCATATAACAATGACACAACAGCACAACAGCCCATAACAACAGCCAGAGTGGAAATTTTCTGCTTTCTGCCAACACAACCTCAAGCTGACTGACCCCAAAAGGCCTGCAGTGCAAGACTTGCAGTGCATGCATCTACTGGGGGCTGTGAGGTGCTGTGTTGTCACAATTGTCACGATGCAGCTCATTCAAGTATGCAAACCATACTAGCAATTGTATGACTTGACTCTGGTGTACTTTCAGCATGCCAACTTCAGCAAGAAAGATAGAAAGCAGAGCAGTGATGTGGTGGTGTAGTTCTTCTTACCTGCACGCCACTTTAGCCGGCATCATTGTTCTCCTGAAGTCGTTTTCCACTGTGCTGTATGTGCTCAGCACAACATCAGCTGAGGACAACTCCTCGGGGGAGATACTGCCACGCTTGGCACCATGATATAACACGACCTGGAAATAACATAACACATACGAACACAAATGTTACATCCATGTTACATCTCACACTAACACACATCTGTTACATGGTAAAACATGGATGACGTATCGAAACTTGTTTTTGAGGACCAGCTTTGATCTGCACTAGAGTTTGTTGATCTTATACGGCAATCTGCTGCCAACAATGAAGCAGACAGGCTGAACTGGTGACCTCGTGGACTGGGCTACAGACTGCAGTGCAGTTTCGTTAAAAGGGGTACTATAATTTAGGAGATCCTTGCTACTAATTATCCATAAACGACTGCTGACGGGTACTAGCTGAAATATTTACAATTGAACACACAGATCAACTTCAATTCGTTACGTGTTGCTATCAATGTTGCATTCATACATTACCTTGACTGACCCCGGTGCCGTGTATCTTGCAATCTCTTGTCTCCACTGGATCACAGCAACGACAGGACAAATAACAAGAGTGGCCCTGGAAAGATAACACATAACATCATCACACTTGTTAGCATTTTGATGATTACAATTCTAACAGCCATAAGGCGCATGTGATCACAGGTAGAAAGTTCCCCTTTGTAAAACACGGCAAGAGGTGTTCAGGTGGACTACAGGTTTGATGCACTATCAAAAACAACAATGGCTCAGACGGGCAACTGGGCAACTCCCACTAGCACAGCAGTACACGCAGCGCTTTTGATGAGTTGACATTGTCAACTCCTACCAAATCTTCAGACCATTCGAAAGTTACAACAGATCTAGCTAATGTCAATACTTCACAGGCAAAGATGATTGTCATCTTCCATTCCAACAGATTTGATTGTCATCTTACTTGCAGTATCCTCTTGCATCTTCATCAGCTTGTGCCGACTGATGTGCTTCGGCGCCTGCTGCACCACTAGGTGCTGCTGCTGCTGCCTTGTGTGCACAGCACTTGCCCTTCTTACGGCCCCCAGCAGTAGCAGCAGCAGCAGCAGCAGGGGATGGGTCAGCAGCAGCTGCTGCAGGCTCAGCAGCAGGAGCAGCATCAGAAGGCTCAGCAGCAGCAGCAGCAGCAGCAGCAGGAGATGATATTGGGGTGTCCTGTTCAGCCCCCTGCTGCTGATGTGCACTGCTGCCAGCAGCACAACATGAGGAGCTGCCTCCATTGGCTGCTGCCGCTGCTGGGAAGTCAGCCTCAGCAGCAGCAGCAGCAGCAGGGTTGGCAGCAGCAGCTGCTGCCGGTCCCGCTGGTGCTGCTGGATCAACTGTTGGACACTTCTCACATCCAGCTGCTGCTGGTGGAAGTGCCGCGGCAGCAGCAGCAGCAGCACCTGGCCGCTTCAAACTGATCTGCAAACCCTCTCGAGCTTTCGCCTCCACCTTAGCAGCTGGCGTCGGTGACACTGCTGCTGCCGCCGCCGCGCTGGCAGCAGCAGCAGCAGCAGCTTCCGTAGCTGACATGATCTTTGGGTATTCTCCTTCTGATCTGTGACTGAGAATGAGGCTGATGGCTTGAATGGTTTTGCCCATGCCCATTTCATCTGCGGGCAAGTGAATGGAGACGCATGGCGAGTGAATGCAGAGAGATCTATGAGGTGAAGCCGCTTGGTGTCAACCTAGAAGTAAAGATCGCTAGACATTGTCAAGCACCGGCACAAGCCCTCTCACATCCTTTGGGGGCGGGAGTGGACGGTAGAGTGTGTGGAGGCATACATGACGTCATAGACGTATCCCTCCCTCAACATGGAGAGGTGTCAACAGTAACACACATTGCATAGATGATTGATGCGTGCATTCAAGCAGTGGCAGCAGCCTGGAAGCTGCAACAGAAGAGCTGGTCCAAGGTCAACTGCATGACATGAGTACCTTGATTGAGGAGGCCGGCCCAGAATGCACTCATCAGCTGTCCTACAAGCACAATGATTATTCTAACGATGATCCTGAATGATCTATTCATCTATATATCTATATTCAAAGGGATTGATATGACAGACCTGCAAGGATGCCGCCTTTGACCGTCCCTAGTTCCTGCTTGAGTGACCAAGCCAAGAACTGCTTCTGAAACGGCAGCAGCGGCAGCAGCACTTCTGGTGCAGGTTCAGCAACATCAGTAGAACCTTGGACTGCTGTCAGATCTACATCTTCAGCAGCAGCATCTTCAGACTCATCAAAAGGACCCCAAACACCTTCATCACTATCTGCTGCTGCCGCTGATGGGCTGGCAGCAGCAGCAGCGGCGGCGGGATCAGCATGTGCATCCTTCTTACGGCTGCCTCTGCCGCTGCTGCCAGCAGCAGCACGTCTGCCACCTCTGCTGCCACGGCCTCGGCCCCGACCACGACCTCGGC
>NSMO01000541.1:0-17778 GCA_002588565.1 Coelastrella sp. UTEX B 3026
GGGATAACTTACTACAACGAATGCCTGGCTAAGCTACAGCAGGTGCAAGTGCAGCATGCAGGATACTGCAAAGGTGATGTTGCTTTGACTCAGTGGCCTGGCCTGGCATGCTTGAGTCCAACCTGCACTTCTGCACATCTGCTAACATGTGGTCACCTGCCATGGAGGCCTCGCCCGTTGCGAAGATGTAGCTGTCGGCTGCATGCACTCAAGCACTATATGCACGCTGTGTGCATACCCGCTGTGCCCTCTCCTATGCACTGCTGCCTTGATAGGAACAGTCTCCACTTGCAGTATGCAGCAGCAGGCATGTGCAGCAATGTTCCTGCATGTGTTTCGACCCCGCTTCTTACACGTGTTTGTCTTGTTGTATCTGCAGAGTCATTTTTCAGCTTCACTGGAGCTTCTGACAGCTTGTCAGTCCAGCTCGAGTCAGCAGTCAGCCCTTCAGCAGCTATGCGCAGCAACAGCAATAAACTGTTGCGCAGGATGGGTCTTAGAAAAGAGCGTGCCACTGCAATGCTCTCAGCAGATGTCATCAACGCATTTTCAGCAGACGGCTTTGTTTATGTAGGCAGAGCAGAGCTATCAAAGCGCCCCAAAGCATCAGAAAAGGCGCCTGCTGCAGCCAGTGGCGGCCCTTTGCCTAGCTACGTATCTGCAGTCAGGTTCACCCCACAGGGTCATGTGTACGTACAGAAGCAGCAAGACTTTACACAGGAGTTGATGTGGGACAGCGTGGATGAGGCAATAATTCCTCCTCAGATACCAGCAGCAGCGACAGCAACAGCTGATAACGAAACAGTACACTTCAGCACCAGACATTTGCATCAGCAGGGTAGGCACCTTAACATTCTGGTAGGTTCAGATGACAGGAAGATCTGCCCTCAGGGCCCCATCTACCCATATACAGCTATTGGTCAGATAGACTTCTCGGAGGCAGGGACCCCATATATTTGTTCAGGAGCACTCATCAGCGCCCGCAGAGTTCTGACAGCAGCACACTGCGTCTGGGATGTTGACACACAGTCATTTGTAGACATGCTCAGCTTTGCACCAGGCAGGTACAGGGCAGGTGGGCAGATGGTGAACCCCTTCGGCGTGATGAAGTGGTCACACGCAACACTGATGAAGAACTACATCAGCTCTCAAGAAACACAGGGTGATATCGCTGTGATTCAGTTGGAGACAGCAGCACCAAAGCAGGCTGGCACCTTGGGCCTCAAGAGTCAGTGTGTTGACGAGTCAAACGTCATGTTGACTACTGCTGGGTACCCGTCAGATAAGCCAGAGGGCGAATGTGACATGGCAACGTGTGAAGTCAGCTTCAACTGCAACAGGGAATCAACCAGGCACACATGTGACACATACATGGGTCAGTCAGGCAGCTCCTTCTGGGACAGCCATTACTATGTTCGTGGCGTGCATGTTCGCGGGTTGATTGACGAGAATGTCAATGAGTTTACAACTGTTAGCAGGAGGATAATCGGCAAGATCAGGGATTGGGAGAGCAGGGAATCTGGCGGTGTGTTCTAGGCAATGAATGCATTGACTATGGTACATTGTATATGATGCTTGTCTGTAGGGGTTTTTATAATGTGGGTACTGTGTGTACTGCACTGTGTAAGTGCAGTCGAGCTGGTTGAGGTCTGATTGTGACCGTGTTGTTGGTGCATTGGTTCGATGGGTCTAGCTGTCTGTGGTACCAGCTACAAACAATTTACTCCAAGGCAACTCAAGTCATAATGAGACCTGGGTGTGAAAGTTGGCTTGTTCACCGACCAGGGTTGTCTTGACTGACTGCCTGATTTGGCACTGCGCATGTGTGTGGTAGTGTTAGGCATCATCATGCCTGCTTTGAATGGGTGTTCAGTTGTCTTGTTCTGATGTTGATGTGCAGCATTCGCTTGCACCGTGCTGTATTCCTTTGTTATGTTACTGGCTTGCTGTTGCTGTTGACGCAGGACAGTATTATTGATAAACTACAGTAGATAGGGTGCTGCAATATGCACACAGTTGGTATCATACTGACTCGGTAGCTTAGGAGAATGTTCTGGAGAGTGCTGCCAGTAGATTTAGCTATGCCATAGTGACTGAGTAGATCAGCTTGTCTGGGTTTGAGGTCTGGTTGTTGCTCTGGGCTAGCCTCTTGTTGAGCTGCATATGTTTAGCGATGTCTTTTTTGGTTTGATTTGATGTCGCATAGATGCTGGGTTGCACATCGGCATTTTTGAATAGGCTTCTCGAGAGGTTCTTTCACGCGACTGCAGATGGTGTCATTGCACAGTAGCTAGCGTCACCTTCTGTAACAGATTCTGTGTGCAACAGCCAGTTCCTTGGTGAGCCTTATGGCTGCCAGCCCAAGCCATGATGGTGGAACTTGAAAGTGTCTCCTTGTTTTGCAGCCTGCAGATACGTCTGACAGAGGCTCTGTCAGACGTATCTGCGGTGCTCGAACTGCGGACACTACTGCATGTTACTGATGCTGCATTGACCCAAAGTTGCTTTGAGAGACACAATTGAACTGAAACAGGTCGGCTGGCTCACTCACATTAGTAATGCTGGTATCTGATCCGTACTGTTTCAAAGCTGATAGCAACACTGGCAGTGCCAGTGGGCCACTGCTAGGAACCTGCAAACAGGCTTGCCGGCCTGTCAGATAGACGGCCGCCGACTACCGCATCCTCGCAGATGGTATTGATGCACCATATCAAGCCGTTTGCAGCGAGCTCTGGAAGCCTGCATTTACGCCAGCGAAAGGGCGGGAAACCGGGCGGTTATAACATCTTCATGCTTTTTCGGCCTTGCACGCTGGTAACGTGCCATAGTCATCCTAATTTGGTGCTTGAGTATGATATCATGTGCTGCTGTCGTTCTGTGTTGTGGATGCATTGCATCGGCAAGGTTGACAAGGCCAGCAGATGGTTTTAAACTTCGCGGCCCAACGAAAAGACGTGATGCTTGGCCTTCAACTGCACATAATGTGTGAGACGGTACCTATCAACTGCTCCGAAAAATGCGGGCAACAGCAAGTGCCTACAGGCGCAAGGAACACTGGTACTGCAGCAGGTGCGAAGGCTGTAGCAGGTCCTGCTGGTCCATCGTAGAGCCATAAGCATTTTCGCCAGCGACCGCCTACATGGTTCGTTCAGTTACGAACTGTCTTGCAAGAGATGCGCAGTGCTTCTTGGAAGTTGATTTCGAGGCTCAGATGTGTGCTGTTTATTACCATCAGCTACAAAGAGCAAGCATGCGCTCAGCCATTGGCTGGTGTATGGTGCTTGTGGTCAAAGAGGCCAGTCTTAAACAAGAACGGAAAGACTTGTTATTAACAGCTGCGAGCTGTGTATCTAATGCTCTCTGTCTGCAGGTGAGCAAGTTGTGCTGAAAAGGGCTGGTGCCGCTTCACAGTGGGCTGCAAGACGTAGTGCGCAGGAATGACTTGTTGCCTGTGCTGTGCATCGACAAGACCAACGAGCCCTCAGTGCCGACTGTTGGTGACCGTGTAGCTAGGCCTTACCTTGGGGACGGCTTACTTGCGCAGAAGCTCAGCATTGTTTACTGGGGGTGTAGCAGGCCCTTAACAATGCGGTCTTCACCAGGAGTCCCCTGCAGCTGTCGCTTAACACCACTACAAGCAACAGCAGCAGCTTGCTTTGATGAGTTACAGGGCGTCTCAGACCGCGTACAAACTTGCTTGCAGCAGCAGTAGCAGTAGCTTTCACCAGTTGGTGGAATCAATCTGCAGATGCTGCAAAGGGAGCTCTCCGTCCGCGGAGAGCGACGGGTCACTTACAGGTTGCACATGTCGGTGATCTGGACCGTTGGGGACAAAGAATTGGGCTTTGGCGGCGATGTCCTTGCGCTTTCTGGTGTCTGCCACAACAGCCATGGCTGCGTACAGCATCGTGCAGGTAGCTGCTTTCGACATGGCAAGTATGTCCTCATAGTTGCACGGCTCTACGCTTTGTATATCGCTGTGCTGCAAGGCCAAAAAGCCGCCAACGAGAAAGTTGCAATATTTCAAGTTTGCACCTGATAACAGCCTGAAGCCAGGCAATTTGCATCAGTCACCCGAAGGCCTCATCGCCCTTATAGCTCAGTGGTAGAGCGCGTGACTTGTAATCATGAGGTCCCTGGTTCGATCCCGGGTGGGGGCATTTTGTAGCGGAGATGCTGCTGAACACCTTGATATGGTTGTGCCTGTCCGCGTAGGATCAGTTTTGGATCAAGCACGCACAGTCAGTGACCCTTCAGTGTCGATAATGAAAACATTGCCTCCCTCACGGGCGCCAGCATCCTGTGGCTGTCCTACTCAGAATGATATTTTTTTTCATTTCATTTGTTACATGGGAGAGCTACTATCATTGCAGGAATGGCATTCCTTCAAGTGTAAGAGTTTTACACAACACTGCAGCTATTGCCAGCGCACCTGATCTGTTGCATGGCTCAGTCACTCATTGGAATGGCAAGGCGGGGTATAATATAAAGACCTGACCCCGATGGTTGATGCACTACAGTGTCGCAGTTCCCAGGTTGTAGAGGCATTCGACTTCGCATGATCCATGTGATGGTATAGGCTGTATGCTTGCTTTGCACCACATAATGCTGAGGCAACAATCATGTTGCCTGCATTGCTGAGATCATCAGACAGCTCTCAGCAGAACACTTCAGGCCGCCTGCGCTGATTAGAAGCTGTGATCACATGAGGAAGGCGTCTCTGTAAAAGTGGCACAGCCAATGCAACAAGATAGATGCGCTGGCGTCTCTGTGCATTGTTGGCCAATGCACACTGGGTGCAAGGAAATTGCCTGTAGGCGACCTGCTGCTGCACCATTGCTCACCAACAAGCGTCCAGAGAACATGCTTGTTTGCAGACAGACTGCTGCTTTTGTGTGGCCATGCATACGGGCGCAAACAACATGGTGCTATGGTTGCCTGATGAATTACCAGTCGTGGTGCACAGCATCAACTGATAGCTGTTGTTGGGGCGGCTAGCTTTTGTATCCCTTATGGTGCACAGTAATATAGCTGTTCAGCCTGTGGCGTGAAACGCAGCTTAGTCTTGTTGACCACTTGCTGGTGATAGGCACAGACTGTGGAGTAGCAATCTGGTGCAATGCTCAAAGCCATTGCAGCCTTCATGCACAGCTGATGCCATCCTGACTCCACAGACTACCAGCACGAATATCTTGCTACAAGTACAGCGTAACACATGCTGCATGTAAACATAACAGTCCATGCATAAGCCCTGATGTTGGTCTTAGCTGGGCTTTGATCCCTACAGAGTGCGCTGCTGGTACCTCTGCTAGCTTAAGGTGGTTGATGGCTGTATGTTCCTGCCCGGTCTTGACTATTAGTTGAGCGGTTACTTGCTGCGAAAGACTTTCGTGGCAAACTTGCACGCCCTTCCCAACATGCCATGCAGGCGGCCAGGCAATATCCTGCTGACGAGGGATTACTGTTGCTGCTGTTAAGCAGAAGTGCAGCACCCATCAGTTTGCCTCTGAGAGGCTGTTGGCCATAGGCGTGAAGAATGTATACACAGATCCACAGAGAAGCGTGCTTGCTGCGAGCCCTTCTGCACTCGTCTGGCCACAACAGTCAGTCTCAGCCAGCTGTATGTGAGTGCTATTTATGAAAGGAGGGTCATGCTGCATACTGTTCACCAGTGGCCCACAAACTAATGACCAAGCTATTGAAGACCAGAACATCGCCCTGACAACGCAGGCAGGGGGACAGTCGTGACAGTACTGTCAAAAATTGAGCGGGTTGCACGGTTAAGTCACCTGGACCCCTGTGTGCGCACGAAACATTAATCTGTTACCTACGTTGGGTTGTGTGCCGTCTTAACCTGGTTTTTTGGTTCTGTCAGTGGTTGGACCCATTTGATCGAGACTAGGGTCTACAGTGCTAGCTCTTTTTGCCAAGATGCAAGTGGCTCCGAACTCAGATGGGATCCAGAAACTGCTAGCTGCAGAGCAAGAGGCGTCACGTATCGTAGCAGAAGCACGCAAAGGTACCTCATCAGTCTCAACTGCTGTCTGCTGCTGTGAGGCGTTGTGAAGAAGCTGGACGTGCTAATAGCATGTACCTGCGTAGGACATGTTAAAGCTGTACTTGCGGCAACGCCCGGTCGCCGCTGTGCCTGCCTGTCCTGTGAATCTGTATCAACATAGACAGAAACCAACCTGTCTGTGTTCCTCACGCCCTGTTTTCATTGCAGCCAAAGCTGACCGTCTACGCCAGGCAAAAGCAGAAGCAGAGAAAGAAATAGCAGCATACCGGGCGGAGCGAGAGGGTGCTTACCAGAAGAAGCTTGCAGAGGTCAGCAAACATGCAGGAAGCGTGCTTCGCAGGAACAGCCTTAGTTGGTGCAGGACAATCCATGCTGCAGCATCTCGCCGAGCATCCTCATGCCGTTTGACACACAGCAAAGCCTAGCACAGCACACCAGAGTATAAACGAGCCCTCCAGTTACGCAAATTACAGCAATCACTATATTGGCCTGCTTCAATGGTGGGTTTGCATACCAATGGAAGCAACCAGCAGTGGCCAGCAAGAGCACTCCCTTGGCAGCGTACCGGCTATCCGCCACGCCTATAATGCATTGCTGCTTGGATCACAGAGTTCTTCAGGGGCAGCTAGCACCCTCGAACGGTTGACCAAAGAAACAGACACAAACATTTCACAAGTGCATGCGGACGTGGCAGCTAAAAAGGGTCAGGTAGGGTTGGCTCTATGATTACTGTATCCTTTGCTAGGCTTTTGGTTTGCCCAGGTACACAGCTGCAGCTCTAGGTGATAAGCAGCAGATAGGTTATGGTTAACCAGTCTGGTCAACAAGCCCGGCGTCTTGTGCATGGCCTGTGACGTGAGCCTGCGCACATTGATCATTGTGTCAGCATGAGGGCTGTCTGCGGCAATGTACTGTCAAATACACAGTGCACAGCTCAGGCAGGGGCTGTTGTTGGTGTTGGTGTGGTGTTGTGAGTCGCTACATAGGAGAGCTTTGAAGGGTCATAAGCGGTCAAACAGCAAAGATAGTTATGGCCATTCGGTCTTTGATAGGCATCAGGTGGCAGCAAGACAACATGCATCCTGTGGACACTTTCTAAGTAGCTGTACGCTTGCGCTGGGCCACCTGCACAGTAGCATGGTGGTCTGCTGTTGTGCCGACGACATGTGAGCATTTTCTTTGGCATGACAGGCGGCCTGGAGACTTGCCACGTAGCCATTTGCTTGCATCATTTGGGGCACACTCTAGCAGCGCCATACCCTGCTGTTGTTGCTGACAAGAGGTGTGCACTGGCTGGTGTTGTTTTGCCGTAGGTTGTGGACTTAATTGTCAATCACGTCACTACTGTCAAGCTATGAACAGAAAGAGGTGACAAGTCTGCCAACAGGACTGTTTAATGCTTAAAACCCTCCGTCTGGTACATTCCTGTGGGCTTGCGTCGGGCAGCGGTGCAGATGAGTGTGCAGATCAGTGTGATCACAGTGGTGGCATTGGCTCTGTTACTTGTACAGTGGTGGTTGTGTCATAGCAGAAATGCGGGAGCCTCAACAGCGCAGCTTCCACATGGATCGGCTGAGCAGCAGGGTCAGGCATGTGCGATGAGTGTGGCGAAGGTGATAGTATTGGATTCAAGAAGTGGCTTGCTCATTGTTGAGCCAATGCGACACATGCTCTGGCACATTGAATGGTATGCATAGGGGTTGCCACCCGAGTGTGCTTGTAACGATGGCGTGCTCGGATTGTGCAAGCATCCTGACGGCTGATCTGACGTCCCAAGTTACCTGGAGTGAAGTGACCACAGGGTCAGTACCGTCGAGGCCGTGGTGGTGGTGCATGAACTGACCGTCAGCCCGGCGAGCTTGTACTCGGGGTTAAAGTGATGCCGCCATGCAGCTGAAACGTCAGAAATAACACGTCAGGTAACTACCTGTGACACACATACCGCAGTCACCAATTGGACCTTTGCAAAGGCCAAGCGTAGCAGTGGTCCTGGTAACTTACTCCTCGGAGGAAATGCAGCATGCAACTGAGCGGCACTGCTTACTTTGGATTAGCAGCCTGATGTGTTGTGACGGATGCCGGGAACTTCCAAAGTTTCTGAAGCATCCTCAAGCTGGAACTTCCAAAAATGTGTTTGTGAAGTTTTTATGGGTGGCTCATGCAACATAGTACGCCACGCAAACTGCTGCATGCTACATGCAAGGGGCCACCACCCGACACATGCTTCTACTCCTGCTGCTAGAGGGTGGCATGCAATCCTATGCTTGCTTGCATCATCTGCCACGAAATTGGTGTCACGAAGCAAGAGGTGCGGACCGTACCGCACCGTGCGTCACGTGATTATGCACAAGATCTTCGGCACATGCAGATCGCCCAATGACTTCAGAGTAGATGTCGTTTATGCAGTCGATGCAATTTAACCTGTGTTCAGTCGCTGATCTTTCCGTGAGAGAAGTCCATCGCTGACTCAGTAGTCAGTGTCATGTCACTATTGTTTCCGACGACACCGGAAACTGTTCATCGTACGGTGCGGAATGGATCTGGTGTCGCGGTACCGGCGGTCTCGACACGACGGGTGACACCGGGCCGGAGACCGGCCAGTGTGGAGTCTGTCGGGTACCGAGCGTGGGGTCACTGAGGTGTCGACACAGGCATGCGTATGCACGGAACACATTGTTCAACGACATCTTTGAGGAGATCGCCAGTGAGGCCGCACGCCTGGCTGTTACAGTGCAGAAGCCCGCCATCACCTCCCGGAAAATTTGAACAACAGTGAGGCTCATCCTGCCCGGAGAGCTGGCCAAGCACATCAAGGCCGCCGCCAAGTACACATCAGCCTGAGCGGCTGGGCTGCCCATGGCACCACCAGCAACAGCAGAGGGCAGGCGACTGTCCCAAACTGGCGCTTTCGCCCACGCAATCCCAAACTGGCGCTTTCGCCCACGCATTTGAAACGCAACTGTTGAATGCTGCCACACAAGCAATTAGTTGCATTGTACAAAAGTTGAGGTCTGCTTCAGGCAGCACAGCAGTGCAAACCTTGCACATAACAGAAGGAAACTTCACAGTAGTTGCAGGTGTACCATCACTATGCTCCGCACACGAAGGAGCCCACAGCACAATGGAAATACCGTTCATGGCACACATTATGGACCGCGTGTGTTGCGTTTGGCTGTGAGCTTCACCTGCTGGCGCATCCGACAGCTTGACAGCCAGTCGATGCGTGATGCTTGTATCTGTACAACGAGGTCCAAATGGATGTGTCAGCTCAATGTCTCCAACAATTCAATCAGCGATCTCACCAAAAGTCAGGCATCACTTGTGCATATTCATGCAAGCACAGTCACCAGAATATGGCCTTGCTATGAGCCATGCCCAGAGAACTGCCATGTAGAATGCCCGGAGAACTGCCATGCATAATGACCGGAGAACTGCCATGCATAATGACCGGAGAACTGCCATGCATCCTGCACAGAAGTTCCAAATTCTCACTCTGCTTGCCTCTTGGACTAACATTCATACTAGTCAAAGCCTTACTTCAACTGCTGCAGAAGACCTGTGTAGCAGTATAACAGCCATGAACGGCCCACAACACCCAGACACCTAAGTATATGCTCGTGCATCGGCCTCAATGTAGACCCCACACCATTTGCAACTTGTTCAGCGACTCAACGGTACCGCATACTATGCAAGTTCTGGTCCAACAAACATCTGCACACAGCAACAGGCTTGGAATTCTGCAACAAATACGTCCCAACAATAGCACACGGAGTCCCATTTGCAACATTCATGCACAAATTACAGCAAACGAAGCCCAGAAGCAGACTACCAAACCCTACTTGGCACCGTGCAGAACAGTGGCCCCTCAACTTAGTAGTTTGTCCCACCTGTCCCAGATTGTATTGCATGGTACTACCATCTATTGATAGTATCAATAGACTAACCAAACCCACACTTGAACTGCTGTTGCCGTAAAGCCTGTATGGCAGGAAAGCAGCCATAAACCAATCATAACGGCTGACCTCAAGTTCTTCTGCGCCCATGCATTGGCTCCAATGTAGAAGCTCTGCCACACACATCTTGTACACCTGCTTGAAGCACACGAACACCTTCAAACCCCGGGCCCGATATCATCGCAGCTATGCACAAGCACAAACACAACACAGTCCATCATGGCTTCAAGCCAAGAAACATCCACACTTCTGATCAGTTCAGCACCTGTATTGGTGGACAGTGGTGCTGTTGCTGCTATCTTCCAATCCTTCAGAGCATGCGTTCGCTCAACTACAAATATGCAAACAGGTTCTTCTTATGCTGTGCAGGGACAGCACCAAACCCTGGGCTACAGATACACAACAGCTGCGCATGCTATCTTATAGTTCGGTATTACTCAAAGCCAGGCCTGAATTCGTCACTTTCGTGTGGGCTGAAAGTAGCGCCTGCAGCAAGCCGCACCATTCGCACACAGCACTCCACCTGGACTGCTAACTTTTTCACGTCGAGTTTTGATCTGATTGATTTACAAGGTGCCAATACCAGGTGAACACAATACAAGCAAACTATGTTGCAACACAAAGTGGCCCCTATCTAGTAGGCTCTTCCGGTTTGTATGCAACTATACTCCTGTAGTAGGTCCTGCTTTACCCTGCAACCACAATGCTTGTGTAGCCTGCCCTGTTGAATCCAACACAACTAGATCTGTGGGTGCATACCTGCTAACATTGCAAAGGTGAGAAGCGCCTCTGTACATGTAGTCCTTCAGCAGCTGCATTTGCTGTGGTGCATGACACACACACAACTGATGGGACCAAACTGTTTGTATGCTGTGCCATAACATGCATCCGACAAATGCGCCACATAAGCCCTCATACTATGTAGTACCCAATACGATGCCACAACTGAGAATTGCGCCACAGAAGCCCTCATACTATGTGATACGATGCCACAAGTGAGAACGAGCAACAGTATGACTAGATGATGATCACAGGTGTTTGATAATCACAGGTGTATTACACAACATTCGGTGATTGGCAAGTATCCCAGTGAAGCCATCTATCAAATGCTCCAACACTGCATTTTCGCAGAGGGTCTATGCACGCCCACAGCTAGCCAAGTTGATTCTCAA
The DNA here is from genome assembly GCA_002588565.1 of Coelastrella sp. UTEX B 3026. NCBI lineage: Eukaryota > Viridiplantae > Chlorophyta > Chlorophyceae > Sphaeropleales > Scenedesmaceae > Coelastrella > Coelastrella sp. UTEX B 3026. Next base: position 11,145 of record NSMO01000541.1, read on the forward strand.
AAGCGGAACCTTCTGATAATGACACATCTCGTTCCATTTGGAACGTGCATGAACTATTGCGACAAAGCAAGCACAGAAGCACACTATCAAACACGTTGGTTTGTTGACGCATGAATGCTGAAACAAGTTCTGTGACTGCTGGGAGACTTAACATTTAAGCGTCTGACCGTCTGCCTGGGGTTTGAAAAAGCACTAGAAGCCAATAGTTTTGGGGGTAACAGCCAAGTTGGGACCGCCGGGCGTTGCTGGCAGCGGCTGTGCTGGCTGGCAGCAGATCAAGGCTGCTATATAAAGGCAATGGTCCGCTGTAACAAACACAAGTGCAGCAGCAAACTACCAGCTAGGTGCTTGAAATCGATCCTCAATGCATTGAGAGCTAGCTCTCTCTGCAAGTCTGCATATCTATTCTGGACTGCAAGCACCTTATACACACCCCAACTCTATGTGCTGGTGCCGCTGGACTTGACGCAGCTGAACCGCCAAGCTGCCAACGCTGCTGGAAGCACCCACGTACATCTGAGATGATACATTTCACCCGGGGTTTAGCAAAGAAGCTGAACCCAAATCTGCTATGACAACAAGCAACAGGACACCAAGCTCGTGCTACTAGTAGCACTGAAGTGTGCTGAGCTGAATCTGATATCGGAAAGCAGGTCATGCAACTACTGTAGCAACCTCGGGGTCTAGTGTGGTATAACCAAAACCGCCACTTTACTAGTCTACCGCAGCATAGCAATATGAGAGCCAAACAAAACGACGTGTGGACCTTAAGTACATCGGACCCCAAAGCAAGGAGTTATATGCCATGCATGCAATCAGAGGCGCATTCAATGCACTGGGCCACATCAAGGCCGCTGTGTCAGGGCATATTGTCCACTGCAACAAACAAAGTGCAGAAGCAAACTACCAACTTGGTGTCTGGTTTTTGATCCTCGATGGACTTGGTTTGTTGTTGCAATGTGCCTCTGAATCGGCGCACATGGCCGGAAACAGCCAAGCTGCCAACGCTGCTAAAACCATGCAGTGAACTGACATCATGACATTCTGTTCAGGTTGTAACGGCAAGCTAAAACCTAGTTCTGCTCCAGCAGCGGCCAGTTGGGTACCAGGGCTGTAGCGCAAGTAGCAAAATGGGCTGTTGCCGTAACATCTCAGTGACGAACTTGGTAACAGGTGCAAAATGCAGAAGCAGACTCCCAAATCTGGTTCTCCCTGCATCATGCTGGGCCTGCAATGTGCATGCCGCTCGACCTGATGCAGCTTGACTGTGTTTAGCTGCAACACAGTCAAGCTGCCAATGTCTAGCTGGAAGCCCCCCACGCAACAAAGTTGATGCATCATGCAAACAATGTAACCACCTCGGGGTGTGATGTATCACTGACATATCATGGGCTGAGCCCACATAGCACAGCACGTAACCAGTCTATCGTCGCATAGCAAACTAATGCCAACAAAACAATCTGTGTACCTTACCATTACAACCGAACTCCAAAAAAAAATATTCAATGTCATGCATGCAATGAGAGGCGCATTAGGTCTGATAGAACCCAACCTTACATCTTGCAGATGAGCCATTTCAATGTCCATCCAGTAAAGTCCGTGAAGTAACATGTATCAGTGTAGATGGTTGTGAGCGAAAGTGCCACCTCCAAGGTATCCGCACCACCAGGAGACCCAAAAGGCCATTTGACGTAGTCTACTTTTGTACCATCAAACCATTGCAAGGGCTTGCCAGGGCCATCTTTGTGCAGTCCAATCCAAGCCCAAGCAAGCGACAGCCAGTCAAGACCGTTTACGTCAGTTCCCAGAAAGCTGGCTTGCAAATAGTCCAATGCCTGCTTTGAATGGATGCTTGCGAGTTGGCCACCAATCTGCTTGCAGTATGCTTGCGCAACCGTCTGGTCCACTAAGGTGTTCGCTTGGACTAGACGAAAGATGCCCTTGTCAGAGGAAGGGTTTGAAAGGGTGACCTCAATATAGGAATCCCCTTTGCTGGTCTTGCCTTTGACAGTTGGCAGCAGATTCTTAGGGTTATCCTTCCAGGTTGGCTGCTGTGTGCCCAAAGGAGCCACTGCAAGCGCGCACAACACCATATGCATGGGCTAGTCATACACATTGTCATGGTCACTGTATAGGTGTGGCAAGCCTGCCGCATGCAATCACTGAGTTGGTGTTACCTCCAAGGTCAACATGGGCACTATACCAGCAGTATTTGGCCAGCGCTGCCAGTAGGGACCACAACCAAGGCGGCTTGAAGAGTTCACAGTGCCGTAATGCACTCTGCGAGTGCTACTGCAAAGGGTCTCAAGCAAGAGCTGTGGTGCTGCTGCACCTCAGTGTTCGGCAATACTCTGTAGAGGTGCAGCCTGCTGAGAGCCTTGAACAAACCAGCCCCAGCAGCAAGCATACATGCTGCCAGTTTGTCCAGCACAGGACCACACACATGTGTGCAGTGATGGTGCTGATTCATGCTTATCTGCAAATGTGCACAGACTGTGATGATCAGGAACACACATAATGACAATGTACAACGTGGGGGGAGCTTGCTGCAAATGCACACTCACCAGAGACAGGGAACCTGCATATCACTCCATCTATATGAAAATCAGCCTCTCCTCTGTTGCACTTTGTACTGTACCAATTCCAGATCAACCTGAACGCCACCTTGCCCGGCATGTCAATGTTCTCAATGATGACCCGCATCGCGGCACACTGTTCGCCGCTGTCGGGCTTTGGCTCGTCTTTAGACCAAAATTTGTACGGCCAGCTGCTGTCTGACCGCCCTAACGCGTCGACCCAAGCCTTGCTGCTACTCGGCTTGCGATAGCCAATCCAAAGGTTGACCTGCTTTCGGTCATAATCGTCGATCGGGCGGAAATCGTGCAGGCTTTTCACCGCATGTGCGACGTCAGAATGTTCCGTGAAGCTCTCCACCGTTGCGAGCTTCCCTCCATGATTTTCGCATAAGGACTGCGCTGTTTGATAACTTGCAACAGGAGATGGGAATATCCAGAACGTGGCTTTGAGTGAGTCGACCCGCATGTACATGAAACCATCTGCTGTCATCTGTGGGTACTGTTGATAACCTTGGGCCAGGCCGGGCCGGAAGCGCTCTGCGAGCATACGTTTTGCACAGCAGAACCAGCACCGATAAATGTGTGTGATCATGATCAGTATTATATAATAGAACAACATTAAATGACGCATAGTCACCAATAGATAACCACCATCTCGTACAACACTCTCTATGGCAACCTGATAGCAGCTAACGGCAAAACAAAACCGGTATTGGGTTGAACTGTGCTTGTGTAGCCAAATTCACTGACTAAGTGCTCATAGCCCTAAGCTTGGATATCTGCTTTGTCCATGCAGTATGTGTGGTTACACCCCCAGCCCTTGTGGGACCGGCTGTGCCGTCTTGCATCACGTCTGCTGTGCACGAACCTGGCTGTGGCACCCTTGAGTCGCAGTAATTGCTAGTGACTGCGTTTCATCCCTTCAACACACGCTTGTATAACAAGAGACACAGCAACCGTGTGACAGGTCAGACTTCGCTCGACTCACCGAGAGTACCACCCTTTCACAGCCCTTCCTTTCTGGCACGAACGCACCAGACTGTTAGTGACTGTTACTGACTATGCAATCATCAGGCTGCCTTACCAAATTACACTGCTTGAAGGGCACTGGCCTTGGTTGCTGCTACAAGTGCCACTAGGCCAGCACAAACCACAGCCTTAACATTACGTATGTGGCAAACAACTTTCAGGTACACGCACCTTGCGGTACATCACACAACTTGAGCTTCTTGCCAGGCTCAAGTACATTCAAGCCGTTAGCAAGCACATCTGGGTTGTCTGCTACCATAGCGGACAGCTTTAAACCCAGAGTCCCACGTAGCCATTCCAATGTATCCCCTTTACTGGTGTTGTACGTATAGCAGTTGCTGCTGGTGGGAATGCGCTCAAGTTTAATTGTGTTTAAGATAGCCCATTCTTCCTTGGCATCAACTGCAGGACAACAACATTGCTGCTGTTAGTGTCACTGTGGAGTTGAGTTACCTTGTGCCGGCCAGTGCAAGGAAAGCGGTCATGATACAGGTATGGACTCGGCCAGTCACCTCTCCGTACTTCACAATGTCACACAGAGAACGTATCGACAGACGAAGCTCTCACCATAACAATAAAACCATGCGAGGTGTCTGCTGCTAGTTGGCTTGTCTAGGCTGTACAGATCACACTTCCAGGTCAATTGACAATTGGCCTCGACCGAGGCAAGTCGTGCGCTCGCCGCGAGCCGGCCGGACGTGAAGCCAAGCATCTGCCAGTTCGCGCCTACCTGAGAAACGGAGGCCGTATATCCTGTCTGGCTCCATGATGCCTGCCTCGCCATACCCGACCTTGAAGTAGCCACCATCGCCCGTCCCCGTGCCGAAGGAGTTCTTCACAATCCAGTATTGGCCAGGGTTTGAATAGCCGACAACGAACACGGCGTGCATTATGCCGTCCGTTCCCTGACCTTTGAACACGCCCTTGGACTCCTGGGAGTCGCTGAGAAAGTCGCTGAGGTCCTGCGAAAGCCACAGATAAGTTAGCACACCCCCGAGCCGAACGATGGCTCGCTGGGCTGACAGTTGGTCATCGTACGGGTCCCAGCTGAACGTTCCGTTAGGTGCCGACTTCAGACATTTGGGCTTGCAAGAGGTGTCCGAGTCGTCTGGGTCGTAGTCCACGCACTGGCTGGTGTACAATGCTTTGCCCTGTGCTGTCGACGTTGCAAGGAAGTTCAGAGCCGGCGGCAGGTCCCATCCTGAGCTGCACGTACGCTTCTCGTCGCTGCAGAAGTACAGCTGCTCCTCACTGATGTCAAAAACGGCGTCGTCAAACTTGTTAAAGGTGCCTTTTCGACTCATCAGGATTGCGGTCTCTGCAGCCGCAGCTAGCGCATAAGCCACACACCTGCGGAAAGTTAAACAAAGTGCAGGCTAGAACATACGTAGGTCTCGATTATCACGACAAACGCAGAAAATTCAACAGGAAGTGTCATCGCAGCATGCAGAGACCCGACGACTAGCCAAGGAACAACCATGTGCACTTACGAGCCGCAATCGCCTTGGTATTTGACCGGTGTCACCACTCCTATGGTCCTTGAGTCCCAGCTGTCAGGCAAACACGCCGCAGCTAAAGCCGCTTCATCAGTGCTGAAAGACGCAAGCAGAGTTGCTTTGCCCTTCTTGCGCAGGCTGTCCCAGTTTGCTTTGATAGTTTCTGTCCGTTTCATGCGCTGTATGTACTGGGTGTAAAGTTGCTTGGCACCTGCCTGCAGCCAGAACACATGCACTTCACCATGATATGTAGTAGTTTGGGAACAGTATGCCAGTACACTGTGCGTGGCCAGGGATTGCACAGTCATGGAACTATATGAATGCAGCTTCAGATTGGTTTAGGCCCTCACTACTGCACCGGGGTTCAGCCATACCAGCTGCATGAGCCTGGGCATACGTTATAACACACACCACAATGCCATGACAGCCTCTGTGCCACTTGACTTGCATTCCACACCAGCGATGCATGGCTGTAGCTAGCTTGACTGCGATGTTTCCAAGTTGCATGCCAAGCATCGTACTACACAGTGTTCAACACAGCTGTGAAACGTGGATGTAAAAGCATTGGCAGCAACAACACGAGCGCAATGAGAAATCGACCAACTTCTGTCAACTTACTTGGTGTGCAACTTCCAGGTACCTGACTTGCGTACTGGCCACTTTAGAAAAACCAGCACAATCACATACTGAACAGAAGAAGATGCAACTTATTGAGCTGCACAGTCTGATCCCTGAAGACTCGTACCGCTGAAAGCAGCATCATTACGGTCAACTCACCACGCTGGCTTTTGCTTTGACAGTATCTACAAGGCGCACCCCAGTAAACTTCAACAAGCTGGGAGGTAAACCTTGCAGCTGCCGATGACTGCCTGGGGGTTCTGCAGGACTGGCAGTTGATGGGCTGTAGCGGCCTGATGCCGCAAAGCACAGGCATGCCAATGCCAGCAGAACCAACATCATGAAAGTGCCTGCACGTACAAACACCGTGCATGGTCAAGTTTGTGACGGCTGCCCATCGGCATCAGGTCACTTGCACTGCAGGACTGGGTTCCACATTTAGGGTGCTTACTCTGCTGCTGATTATAAATCAAGGGCTGGCGGCATCAAAGCAAAGATTCCTTTGCTGCTGCGGACCTTGTTATGTTTGCAACACACTGACGTTAGACACTATGAGGCAACAACAGTCAAAGAGGTTGGACCTATCTTTTTGGGGAGCTCAATAAAGAATGAAGAAATTGTCTGAGCCGATGATTGTACGCCAGTACCGCCTGGACACTGCATATGCAGAGTTGCTTACCTGAAGCTGTAGGCGCTGTAGCGCGCATTTGGCGTCGCTGCATTCTCAATAAGCAAGCGCCGTCAGCAGCTTAGGCTTCACAAACCGGTGTCTGTACTCAGCTGGTCTCTTCAGGCTGTGGTGAGTTGCAATCGCCTGCAAGTTGAGCATGCATGATAACTGATCACAGCTGCCAAGTATGGGCCATGTTGACTCGGGTTTTGAAGCTCATGTGCACCTGTGTTGATGACCTGGCA
>NSMO01000542.1:0-12852 GCA_002588565.1 Coelastrella sp. UTEX B 3026
TGCCAAATGGGCTTGGTTAGTACGAATCTCACAGGATAATACCTTATGCATGCAATATGGGCTGGCAAGTATGCAATGGTGCATACCTTCACCTGCCGCTACACAGTCCCCTGCTGTATTGTGAGGGCTCTTGCAATACCACAGTTCGGCATGAGCAGTATCTGATGACAATGATTACATTGCCAAAAGCGGTATGTATTGGGGTACGGCCTCATCAAACGCCTGAACAGCCGATTCACTCGCACGCCCATCAACGCGTGCGCGGGAGTCGCAGACTATCAGTAACGGGCCATCATACACATGCATAGACAGTTACACCAGCATCATAAGGGTCTTTGTCGTGTCTCGCAGCGTCTACAGGAACCTCATGGTTGAAACGAACTGACAAGCGGCCGGGCCTGCCAGCCCCTGGCTGCGGACCCAGCACATACGTCTTCGTTATTCGCGTTCATGTTCTTGATAGAATGGATGCATGGTGCTGCAGCCATGGCGATGCAACCCATACAGCGAGCTTCCAGCTGTGAAGCTCGTCGTCGATGGAGTCTACTGAGACAGTAATGTATTTGGATCTCCTTCAAATAATAGTCAAGAAGAGAGGGTCAGAAACTCTATCGTTCAGCACTGCTCAAGTACCATTGACTTGTTTGACACCAGCGATGTCTCGTTCAAGACGACACTGGGTGCTATGCTGATACATAACTCACAAGAGGTTATCATGGATGTTGCTTATAGCAGCCGTGCGGGCCCCTCAGGGAGTAAAAGCAGACATCAAGCAGCAGGTTCTATACCTGGATGTTTCTGTCGCAGCCAAGGCCACACCAGCGTCTGAGATAGGTGGACCCGCTGGTTTCTGACCCTGAAGCTCTACAACCACATGAAGTGTATTGTCAGGCAATGATGTACACTGCTCAGGTTCTCAAAACCACATGCACCGCTCAAACACACAGCTGCAGCTGGCAAGGACTCCAGTAGTGTTCCTGCAGGCAAGCACCAGTCCCGAAGAGGAACCGGAGAGCACTGATCACTACTAGACAGGTACATGCTCAGCCGTTGTGCAGGAGAGCACTCTCAGTATTGGCATGTTGCGGCCACAAAGCAAACACGCAGGTGGGTACCCTTTGTTTCGTATCTGTAGCCTTGGCAAAAGCAACAGCAAAACTGTTGCTTGCATGATGCTGGGTTGATATCTGTTGGCTAACAGCAGCAGCAGCAGTTGTCAACACATCTGGCTGCTGTACAGCTGTGCCCTGTATCGTTGGACAGGACCAGTGTATCCTGTGCTGCTATATGTCACATATACACTGGCAGTATGACACTGCAAGCAAGCAGCAGCAGCAGAGGCAGGGGTGGCGGCAGCAACAGTATCATGCAGGCTCAGCTGATGTTCAATGAGTGCGCAAGTGGCCACTCACAGCATGTACTGGTTGTGATGTGACCGTTAAAGCAGCCGAGTCAGGGGCAGGGGCAGCAACATGATGCAGTTATCAGCAGCTTGAAAGTGGGTGTGTGAGCTGCCCTTGATGACGAGGATTTGCAAATGATTGTGACTTCACAGCAGCAGCAGCAGCAGCAGGGGCTGTGTGCCGGCAGCAATAACCAATCAGTCACGAGTCCTTTGAGTGGCAACTCACAGCATGTGGATCTGTACTGTGACTGTCGCTGCTGTAGGTGGCTTCTTGAAGCGGACCATGCAGGGCACTTGGTTACTTGCATGTGGGCAGCTGCTCAGAAGCCAGCTGGGTCTCAGACGTATATGCCTTAGCAGTCACCATCAACGAGCTGGCTACAGGTGGGTTAACTTATGCACCCAGCATGCAAGTTTATTGCATGCATTCAGGGCAGGGACCGTGGGCATGAAGTACAGCATTGTACTGATGTAGGGCGGCTTGTAACTCATAGCACTGGAGTGGAGCAGGTGGAATAGTCAGCACACAATGCACTACACTTAGTTGGATGCTGTGACTCAGCCTTTCTGCTTTGTCATGTCACCACAGTGGCTGATGGTTGCTATCGCATTCTGGTATGACGTACTTGTCTGCTCTGCTAAATCCTGCTGTCTAACCATGGCACATGTCTTTTCTGCTTTGTTAAGCTCAATTGCCAGGCGTAGTGTGCCTAGTACATCGCCATTGCAGCCAAGGCACATCATGTTTGAAGTTGCACTGCACAGAACCATGACTTCTTTGTCTGAAACTCTGCTCACATCCTGTTCTAAATCCACAGGCAGCAAAAACAACTGCTGAAAAGTAAAAGGCGGCTGACAACACTCAAGATGGCCACCTGTACAAGAGGAGGTGTTCATGGCTGGGAAGTGTAAGCTGGCAGCCAAGCAGCAGGAAGCAGTAAGCAAATCCAAAAAGGAGAAACACAACGCAGAGCAGCGAGCTGCAGCAGTGAAGGAGCAACAAACATGTCATGACAACCAGCATCAGAGTAGCTTCCGACAGGGGAAGCGGAAGACACCTGACAAGTTGGTGGGAAGTGGTTTGTAGTGTTGGTGTAGCAGAAATTAGTGGTTAGTAGGTCGCATGGTGAGGTCAGTGTAATACAATGGCTCACTCAGTGAATGCAGGTGGTATACTCAGCGAATGAGCCATTCACTCAGCGAATGAGCCATTCGCTCAGTGAATAGATTCCATTATACGCTGAGTGAATGAGCCGCTCACTCAGCGAATCGGTCAGTGAGCATTCGCCGAGCATTCGCTCAGTATTCGCTGAGCGAGTGGCTCCCGTTGCTCATAGTGAGAGGTTTGCCTGAGTCCTTGAGATATGTATTCTGTGATGGCGTGGGATGGCCACGCCTAAAATTGGCGGAGATCAATTGCACTGCAAACGCCTGCAAAAGCTATACGGTAAAGTGTGAACTTGATTGATTTGCTGTCTCTGGGCAACGACCGCAGAGTTGCGTACCGCTAATCTGGGCGATCCACAAAGCGACAGTGTGAGCAAGCGCAGGCAGTGTGGTGGGTCATGGAGATGGCCGCGAGCGCGCACAGGGCACGAACAGTGAGGTCGAATAGGCGCTGATGTCACAATCGCTAGTATCGTGCGTCACGGTACTTTTGGTACCTTCTTGGAAGGTATAGCTGGCCGTAGCTGGAAGGTCTAGGTTATGCTGAAGACCAAAGAACCCGAAGCTCAATGCTTTGGTCAGTTTAGAGAACTACACAGGCCCTGATATGTAGGAGGACCGTAAGAAAAGAGAGAGATTGTAAGAGAAAGCTTGTTGAGCTTGAGATATAGCTATTTGTGACTGAGAGCGTTGCTCTAGTTTGGCGCTACACTTGATACCAGCGGTGTAGTGTCTGTGGTCCACGGGCGGATATAAACATCCATTTTATTGTTTTTTTGCCTTAAAGTTCACTGCTGTAATACGCTTCTCTGCGCTAGTCCCGCCAAAGTTTGCCAGCAATGTTGCTGCCTTCAGCAGCAACGGTGGTATGCATACCATATGGTTCTCCAAAGCAGTAAACACTGTAGCTATTCAAGCAGAATGGACCGGTAAAGTTTCGGTTTGCAGCAACAACGTTGCTACTTACGGCAGCAACATGAGTGTCACTAGCAGCAATGCTTTGTTCCCAGTCACTACCTACACCAGCAACTCAATGGTGTGGACAAGTAACACTTTGGAGAGCTACGCTCTCCAAGCTCTTCTATCATTGCCCGCTGCCAAAGTTGAAGTCACTGCCAGGACCAAAGTGACCATTGCCACCGCTACCACCACCAGGCATGGTGCCATGCTGAGCTGACTCTGACATGCAACCACCCGGACCAAAATGACCACCACTGCCACCACCACCCCTGCCACCGCCAGCGTGCTGAAGTGACTCCAAAAGGTCGGCAGTGTTCAATAGCCACAACAGCGGCAATGGCACTCAGCCCATACACTTCGTATCCAGTCTTCAGAGCTGTTGAGCAACTGCTGTTGGTGGTGTAGAGCTGGCAGCAACACCAGCATCAACATAAGGTTCTGCTAGGGTTATAAGGCGGGTTGCTCAGATCTGTTGCACCTATCATCGGTTGGAAGCTTTGCTGCTGCTGCTGAAAATCACGCTGCAGAGGGGCAGGTGCAGCATCTGCAAGCCGGCTGCTACTGCGACGCATGTCTTCATTGCAACCGCTGCTGTTGGTGCAGGGCTGGCAGCATTGGCGAGCCTTCTAGCTGCTAAGAGCTGCAAGCGCTCCAACCAGCAGCATCGCTGCCTGGCTCACCTGCTCTACCAGCAGTAGTTGCTGTTGCCTTGTGCATACAACTGCAATTGCTGTTGTGCATACACCTGCAGCAGTGTATGCAGCATAAACAATCGTATGTTGTGCGGCAGCAGCAGCAGCAAGCGGCAGCAGTGTCATCGCTGCTACTGTCCCACGGGCACGACTATACGTAATGCTGACAAGAGCCAATGGTGCTGTAAGGTTGCATGCAGCCTTGGTTTACTTGTGGCGAGCTCTACAAGCTGCGACTTCCACACCCCTTCAACCCAGGACTACAAAGCAACACTAGCGTTGCTGAACCCTTCTAAATCACTGTAGATACTCCTGCCTGACGGCCTTGTCTCACCCAAGTCACATCAGAGGTCATAACACGGCATGTCATGAAGCAGCATACCCTTAAGAACCAGTCAGCAAGAGGTGAATGTGACGCAAGCCACACTGACGAGCAATGATTACTGTGAAAAGGCCAAGCCAATGAGTCTTTCAATGACCCCATGACCACTGCGAGACACAGACAGTCACAGCAGCTGCTATAGACTGCTAGGGTTAACGGCTTCAACACGTTTCTAGCATATTCTGACCAGCGAGGCGATAATCAACAACGCTATGAAGGCAAGAAAGTCACCTTACAATGTCAGCAATACCACTGAATAATCACTTGGGCTGCTGACTGCAGTCTCCAGCAGCAAGTGCAATGGCTGACATGGAGGGGGTGATAAAAACTGCCATCAACTCCAACACAACCTGAGTTGCCTACAAGCAACGAAGCCGACAATGAGACATTGCAGACTTTGCAAGCAAGGTTTCCAACCCGAAACTATGACGTCAACTCACAAAAGCCACGCACAAAGAGCTCCCGTTGCCCCACTCACTTTTATCCACTGAGACATTGTTGTAAGCGCTCCATGTCATTTGCACAAGTATCTTCATCGGCCTGTAAACATCTTTCCAGGTCTATGATGACAACCTGCCCATCAATGAGCAAGAAATTCTCCTTACGAACATCCCCATGAGCAAAGCCAGCACTATGCAGCTCCAGCAGGCAACTTTGTGCCGCTTCTGCATGCTGCTGCAGATGATCTTGACTCACTGGATGGCCCAAGGTCAGCGCCAGCACAGGCACGCCACTGTGTGGTAGACGGCCTACTGCTAGCAGTTTGGGAATACATGCTGCCCCTAAGGCCATAAGGCGCACATAGGTTGTGGCCTCTGTTACAAACGCCTGCAGGGAACGATCATCTTCTGGATTAAACAGCTTGAACGCTGCAGGTTGCCCTTCCACTGAACCCTGCAAACATCACACCAAAGAATGTACCCCAAGGATGTAACAAATTCTTGACACACTTTTGCACAAGACACAGCAGGTGGACAACTACGATCTTGAACTGGCATTAGAGCCTAATTAGAATGCATTGCGCGGGTGTGGCTAGTATGCTCTGCAATGTGCAGGTGTCAAATCAAGGATGACTAGGCATTGTGAGCAACCTTGGCTTCCAAGCATTTCCGAGTCTTGGGCACTCTGCTGGAGCCTGAAGTGTGCGCAAACCCACCTCGCAGACACGATGATTGGAAGTGCTGCATACCGCCAGACCACCATAGGAGGCGTAACCAGAGGGCAAAACTGGCAATCCATCGATTGCTGTTGCTGCACTGCGACCGGCAGTACTCTCACTCCAACTCAAAGCATCAAAGCTGCTGCTGTCACCAGCGCTGCTGTCCCTGCTGCTGTAGCTACTACTACTGCTGCTGCAGGTTTGCAGCTGCAGACTGCCGATACTGCTGGGGACGATTGGCTGCACGGGCTCATGATCATGCGAGCTGTGCGAAAACTCAAGCTCGCTACCTGCCTTAGTATTACCCGCATCCTGCGTCTGACAGTTGCGTTTGCTGCTTCTTATAGGCAGCTGGCGTGTGGGCATGTCTCGCATACCACCAAACTTGGTATGCAACAGCACCCGCCTGCTGCCACAGCTGAAGACATAGCCCGATGAGGGTGTGACTGGGACACCTGACCTTGGCAACTTCAGCTTGACCTTGTCATGCCACATGGTATGAGCCACCTTCAAGACGTACAAAAACGCACCCAAGGGGGGCGGATCTGTGCTCTCCCAACCCCAATGTGCTACCGTAAGCTTCTTCTTTCTCACATCTGTAATGTCCCGCTTCAACACAGAAGTGCTGTGCCAGTTGCTGATCAGCATCAGAGGGCACTCATCCATGACAGAATCGCCAAATGCCTGCATGACACAAAGTCACACAACACTTGACCGTCACAGACGCGCATCTCCACACCAACATGAGTTGCAGGGGCAGCAAGCGTGATGCCATCGAGCTCAATGTGTGTGCGCTGAGCCTGGCATGTGTGCATGCAGTGGCCGCAATCAGACATAACCGTCAGCCTTACGCCCCATTTCTGAGCATGCTTGAGCCATCACTTGGCCCACCTGATGCTGTTGTCAACCACGCATAGACACAAAGGCATGCTCATATAACGCAAAGAATTGACAAAACTTGACCGAGCAATCACCTGCTGCATGACGTTCGCCACAGATGGACCCAGCTTCTCATCTTGCAAGCAGTCCAGCAAGGATCTGCTCCCGTCCAATTTTAGCTGCCAAAAACCCTTGATTTCGACCACTCCCATCACCAGGTTGGAGAGGTTCTTGCTGTCTGAAACGCCACGCATGCGCACCAGCATGTCGGTGAAAGACAGCGAACGTCCGCTACCACCATCTATGTATTCGGTGTCTGGAAGTGCAGTCAACAAACACAAAGGAACTGTGAATTGTTTGCTGACTGATTGGATTTGCATGCACACATATCCATCTGTATGGGTAGCAGAGAAACAACATCAACAGCAATGGCAGCACTCAACCAGAAAATCACGGCTTCAACAACTCCCCACACCACATGATATGTGCAAGCAACCACGGGCCCTGATAACAACAGCAGCCATTCATACTCACCGAGCTTGAGATCTTGTGCGAGTTCGCTCACAGCCTCCAGCGTGGTGATAAGGCGTGAGCGCACATAGACCTCATCCGCTGCACCTGACAGCATCACCTCACGTCCACCTTGACCTTCATTCAACGCTATTCTGGTTCTGAAACTCTGAGAGCAAGAAAAGCAGTGACAAGCACACCCAGGATTCAATCAGTGACGACGCCTGTGTTGACGCTCAGTTCTAGATGCCCATCAGTGCCATAACAACTCACAGTACTGTTACCAGCTGTGAATGAATGAATGGATGAATGAGCTCCGCGTAGCGCTTTCAAGAGAGCGCTAGCGTAAGTTGAGGGAGGGTGCAGTGTGTGTCGGGGCGACTCCACAATCCCTACCGTCCACTCACGTCCCCGAAGGGGCGAGAGGGCTGGTCCCTAGGGACCTATTACCAGCTGTAACTGTGACCCCAACACCAAAAGACACATAGCTCGGTCACATAATCATAGCCCCCAACGTGAGCCATGACTCAGCTTGCCGCGTGCACAGTCGAGAGACAATTATACACTTGATATATTGGTATCATCTACGAGCTGCTCAAATGGTATGAATACTGCAACTTTCAATTGCGGTACAACTGGATTCCGCCTTGTTTGTTACTACGTCACCAGATTCTTGCTATTGCACTTACTAGAGGTTTATAGATCTTAGGCCCATCAGGTAGCGTTTTGATGAACTTCTCGACTTCTTCGCCAAAGCTACTCCAGGGTTCTACGTCACTAAAAGTCCGGGCCTTGGCGGGCCGTGTGGCTGATGAGCTTGCGCGGTCTGATACGCGGTTTGGCATGCGTGGCAGATCCTGCTTCACCCATTCCCGCATAGACAAAGCACCTGCACAGTCAAACGATTTACCTTCAAAATCACAGTGGCAACAGTCTTGCTGCATACAGGCATGCCAGCTACAAGAATGTGACGACAAGGAACACCACAGAGAGAGACAGAGAGAGAGAGAGAGAGAGAGAGAGAGACAGAGAGAGAGAGAGAGAGAGAGACAGAGCATGTTGAGTGAGCAACTGAAGTCATAACCTGCAGTTGTGATGTGCGATTCTGCTGCTGCTGCTGCTGCAAGTGCCATCCCCATGATAACCCCCTTGCTGCTGCTGAATGCTCCCGGAGCATGCCAGGGCGCCCACACTATGAAGCAGGCACCATCACCTGGCGGAACATGAGCTGCAGCCAGCTTTGATGCTGAGTACGGCACATACCGCTGAGCCTTATATTATTGCAAGCCGAATGGTTGAGCCGCAGGGGTGTGGCAGGGTCTAATGTCACAGGCCAAGCTACCCCACCATCCCCCCCGCCACAGCTGCTCCTGCCGGGGGCTGGAGACGCCAGGGCGCCCGCAATCTGCAGCGGGCACCATCACCTGGCTGCAGCGTGAGCCCATCTCTGCTGTTTGACTATGCATATGCCACTCAAAACCAAGACTGTTTATTCAGGCTAACCACTGACTACCACAGTGCAAGCTGGTGATGCTGCTGTGTGCTGGCAGCACGCAACCTGCTGATTGGCGGCATACAAGCTGCTGAGCTGGCTGGGAGACTGCTGATTGGCTAGCTGCCATTGCCTACGGCTGCAGTTCACCGGTACCGCCCCACAAGCCCAACCAGTGCTGTGGTAGCCCCACGCATCCCCGCAGGCTGCCTGCCGCCGCCACTGCTGCTGAGTGCCACTGCAACAGCAGCAGCTGCTGCTGTTGATGACGCTCAGTGTGGCCAGAGTATGCAGTGTGATCTCCATGCATCCCCGCAACTGGCCCACTGCTGCTGCCTGGCTTTGGAATACGTTACTGTGCGTCTTACCACGCTGCCACCCACACTGCATGGTTTACGAGCCAGTGGACTGCTGCTGCTGCTGTCGACTGCATCAGAGCAGCTACTGAACCCAGCATGCCTGCTGCTGCTGTGAATGCTAGTGCCGTTGAAGCACCAAGCTATGGCCTGGAACAGGTAACAGCTGCCCAAAACGTACCTGTCAGTGCTAGTGACATCTCACGCACTGCTGCTGCTGCTGCTGCTGTGGTCTGGGCTGAAGCACTGTTGGGGGAACGTGCACCGCTGCTGTTGCTGCTGGACGATGGCTGGAGTGATGCTGGGTTATCATGCGCAGCTGCTGCTCACTGCCATTGACTGCGGGCACCATCACCTGCTGCAGCGCAAGCTCAT
Organism: Coelastrella sp. UTEX B 3026; assembly: GCA_002588565.1. Lineage (NCBI taxonomy): Eukaryota > Viridiplantae > Chlorophyta > Chlorophyceae > Sphaeropleales > Scenedesmaceae > Coelastrella > Coelastrella sp. UTEX B 3026. The sequence goes on from NSMO01000542.1 coordinate 9,378, forward strand.
CTCTACTGTTAAGTATGCATACATTAATGAAACCAAGACTGTCTGTTCACGCTAACACGGGCTACCACAGCACACGCTGGTAATGCTGCTGTGTGCTTGGCAGCACACAACCTGCTGCTTGGCAGTATACAAGCTGCTAAACCGGCCGGATGCTTGCCTAGCTGCCTTTGCCTACAGCTGTAAACCACGGGTACCGTCCCAACAGTAACCCCTGATATCCCCACGTATCCCGCCGCTGCCGGCCCACAACCACTACAGCAAAAGTGAAAACCTCCTGCCAGATGCCCCAGTTCTCACCTGCTGCTGGTGGTGCTGCTGTTGTTTGACCCAAGCGTGGACAAGGGGCACCACCATAGAAGGCAAGTCAGCGGCATCAGAGGTCGCGGAACGATATGCGCAGGGCAGCAAAAGCAGCAGACAGCAGTACCGTCAGCAGTAGCAGTTGCAACAACATAGACAGCTGTAGAGAAACCCAGTGCACATCTACAAGAGTTACAGCATGGACAGTGCGTGTGGTTGATGTTGGACTGCAACAGCGGCAGGAAGGCATGGCAACAGCCTTGATGGCAGTGGTACAAACACAAGGAGAGTAGTTGAAAAGCAGGCATCTAGTGTCACATGCCAAGCCAACCCGCAATCACCCCCCCCCCCTCCTGCCGCTGCTGCCGAGTTTGCTGGACACGCCAGGGGACCCTCAATCTGCAGCAGGCACATCACCTGGCTGCAGAGCAAGCTCATCTCCGCTGTCAGCAGACACATAGTGGATATGCAGATACCACTCGAGACCAAGACTGTTTGATCCAGGCTGCCACAGCTCAAGCGGGTGATGACAGAACATAACCTGCTGATTGGCAATACACAAGCTGCAGCAGCTGACGATGGTCAGTGTGCCCAGAGTCTGCAGTGTGATCCGCATGATCCCCCCGGCTGGCCCCACTGCTGCTGCATGGGTAAAGAATCATGAAGGTGCAAGGGCACCTAGATTCTCCTGCTACTGACAGAATAAACTGACAGAATAACCTTTAACAGAGTTGAGTCAGCAACATTGGAGGGTTACCTGGTGGCAATGGGCTACCAACCAGGGCCAGCGGCTGATTCTGATCAGCTCCTGTGGTGAATCCAAGCTCCTGCATCCGCTGCTGCACAGAGGCTGCTGGGCGAACAGTGCTGCCATCCTTAGTTACCATGCCGGTGATGCCATTGATCCGGATGGAGGTGGGCACAAGGCCGGTCCATTGCAGGTTCAAGGGATCATCAGCTGAGGGCACATCAACATGTGCAACGTCTTCTTCGCCCACTTTGCAATACACGAGGAACGCCTGCGGCAGATGCAAACTGCCAGTAAGCTGCTATGGTAAGACATCAACAGCCATTTCCTGGCTATCAGCCAAGAGCACAAAGCAAGGAGGGACAAGTACAACCTTACCAGTCCTACAGCAGGAGGTAAAGCTGTCACATGCATCCTTGGGATGTAGCACATGAGCTGCAAGTATACGATATGATGACGCAAGCAGTCTGCGCCTGCAGGCTGGCTGGGCTCTTACTCCTGATTTGCGCTCCATCCTTGCCTCCTGCTGCGCATCCAGAGATGCCATGCAGGGAACCCTTTAAAGGATCCGCTTAAGGGACCCTCTATGCTCTACAGCGTCGAAAGCTTGGCACTAGGAGGCTCTGGATACGTCTAGCAGTGCTTGTCAATGCCCCTGTGGCCAAGCGAAAAAAACAAGACGGCGTTGGATTGCTCTGCGTGGCCAGCATCTGTACGAGCAGTGCACACAGAGCATTGCCGACGGTGTCATTTGGTGCAGCCACACCACAGTAGAAGGGCGGATCAGAGCTTAGCTGCAGCTGCATGCACCTTACCTGCCACGCTATGAACGCTGAACGCTATCCAGACTCCGCACACATGTGTACAGGCAACGCTTGATACTGTTTAGGCCTTCAAAACCACTGGGCAAAAGATGGTTGACTGCGAGCAACAAACATCAGACTTCATGGAGTATGTGACGCACCCGCATGCCTAGGCGTGCGAAGCCTGGAGAAAGGGACATTGAACCTGTCTGCAGGCTGCTTTACAAGCGGCCAGCGTGCCAACTGAGCTTGAGCTGCGCTGAAGGATGCAAAATCAGCCCAGCAACAGCACACAGCGCCCGCTGTACGCCAGCCGCAAGCTGTGCAAGATAGCAGCACGAGCTGTACAATGCCAGTAGTGATGACACTGACGGTTTACATGCCTGCATCAAGCAAGCGCTGCAAGGGTATGTGTGTCCACTCCTGTTGACTGACCAATGCTGTCAGATTCAAGCTACGGTGCACGTCAGATCCAAGCTACGGTGCAGTGACGATTTGACTGTATCTCTGCGCAGACAGGGTTGAAAAGGCCAGCGCCAAAGGGAAGGCAACGCACCTTGAATGGCTTTTCAGTCGTGCTGATGGCTGTGCAAAGAGCTTATGCGTCTCTGGAAACCTGCAGCATCAACATAGTCAAGTGCACAAGCTTTCAACGCTGCTGCATGCTTGCACCCTGTCCTCCACTGCAAACCACCTGCAAAGCTCTGACGTGTGTGGGGTGCATGCGACGAATGCGATGCAGCTCATGTACTACCACCTAAAGTCTGAAGCAGACGAAAAGAGCCCAATGCTGCTGCCTTGACTGCCACCGCACGCAGCAGCAGCTGCGTGCTGCCTGTGCTGTGCTGCCCTTGTAAGACACCTGAAACCACATGAGCAAGCCGGCATGAAGTCTGCGCAGAAAGCATGCAAGAAGCTAGCAACGCACCTTGGCAGGATTGTCCTACGCCTCAGCAAGGCGGACCTTGGCACCCGAGTTCCGTCGCAAAGCTTGCTCAGTAACGCTACCGTTGCAGGACAAAAGGTATGGCAGACCAGCTCAACGCCGAGTGGGTACGCTGCTGAACCCCTAGGCCCACCTAGAGACGAGCTTAGGGCGAGGTTTTTTTGAAGCTGTTACACCCAGTTCCTCTGCACGGGTATATAGCGCCAAGCGAAGTTTACATGACGCAGCTGTACCCCCCTGGGGCGAGGAGCGGTCCTGGGTTCTTGGAGCCTAGGGGGGGTGGGGGGGAGGGGGGCGGGGGACGACTTTCTGCCGCGTCAGCGGCAAGCCACCGGAGCTCTGGGGCTTCAACATGTTTTGCCTTCAAATTGCTCTGAAACTGGCTCTGACGCAATGAGGCCAGCACATGAGCAAGGTGACAGGTGAAGGCAGTACTAGTCACATTTCAGCAACTGTACTGCTCTATTGAATGTGTACAAAGCCACGACAGTCACCATTACATGTCAAGGCCAATGACGCAACAACACCAAGACGGCAAGCATACCAATTATGTACTACAACCAAATCTAGTCCTCATTCAGAACAAGGGGGGGGGGGCACCCCCCCCGAGGCGACCTGAACCCCCCGGTGCAAATTCTGTGACCAACTGTGCGATGTTGGAGAATGCTTCCGAATCAT
>NSMO01000543.1:0-12850 GCA_002588565.1 Coelastrella sp. UTEX B 3026
TGCTGCTGCTGCTGGGGGTGCTGATTCATGGTGAAGTGGTAGCAGTTACTGCAGTAGACCTTGAAGGTTTGCTGCGTTGCGTTGCCAACCTGGGCCAGAACGGGCAGCAGCAGAGGCAGCAGCACATGGGCTCAATGATCAAATAAATCCTGCCTTCATCTTTTCACCGTTTTACACAAATGCAAGAGCAGCATTAACTCCGGCACCTGCCGCTGCAGCAACTACTACCAAGCGACTGAATGGCATGTTGACGTTCCTGCTGCTGCTGCTGCTGTGGGGTGGGGATGTGTTGGCAGGGCAGGGCACACGGGAGCACATGGGGGAAAGGGGGGGGGGGGGGGGGGGCGGTCATTGCTGATGCCCATCACCACTTCTTATCACATGCATGCAAGACTCCTTTGGGTGGCGACCCCCACGCATGTCACTGCAGCTCTTGCCAGCGCATCTAACCGGTTGCATGACTCAGTCACTTTCACATGCATGCTGAGAGCAATCCACCTTGCACGATTATCACTGGACACAAGTTTAGAATTGAAAGCATCCTGGACAAGGGAGGGGTCATCGTCCAATAGCGCATACATAGCTCTTGCACACATCGACATGGGCAGTTCTTGCACACCATCACTGCCAGGTGTTAGTAAGCCAACAAGATAAGCAAAAGCAGCTGGCGTACGCAATTGCAAGCAGCACCAGTTCCCGTTTGAAATGCATCACTGTGAACTCGTGTCCCAAGACGCTCACCGCATGGGCTCAACACCACCACGGACAGGTGTTGGTAAGCAAAATAAGCAAAAGCAGCTGCTGTACGCAGTAGGGTGTCATACTTACATTCCTTTACACTCATGTTTTACATTCATGTACGTTCATTTATGTTTAGAATGCATGACTGTGAGCTCGTGCCCCCAGACGCTCACCACATGGGCTATCAGTGGCTCGTAATGAGCACAGCATCTGCATAGCCCCCGATTTGCAGCACTAGGAAGCTTAGGTAACTTCAGCATTGCTGACAGCTCTTTTTCCAGATCACGGGCATTGCTGACACGCAGTAGCACACAGAATGCATGCAGCAGATGTAGTACTTCAGCAGGGGGGTGAATAGTGCCCTGCTGCTGCTGCTGTGAGTTGGCAGCAGCAGGGGTTGCCAACCTCTGCTGTTGCAGCAGCAGCTGCTGCTGCTGTGTAGGGATTGGCTGCTGCTGGTGATTGAGCTGCATGAGCTGTTTGTTGGGAGCAGCTAGAGGTGCAGGACCCTGCTGCTGCTGCTGCAGTAGCATCGTGCCAGGCTGTCCTGCTGGTGGCAGCAGCAGCTGCTGCTGTGTTCTGTCAGCAGTACCAACACCACTGATGACCCCTGTGTGCTGCACATGTTCTGCTGCTGCTGCTGTTGTTGGGTCGATCAGAGCAGCAGCAGCAGCAGCTGGCAGGTCAGTCTGACATGCCACCTCTTGCTGCTGGCGACTGGAGGCGCCGGCATCAGGTGCGGTCACTGGACCCTCTGGCTGCTGCTGCTGCTGCCGCTGCTGCTGCTGCCGCTGCTGCCGCTGCTGCTGCTGCCGCTGCGTTGACAACACAATATCTCCCGAATGGCGATCAGCAGCAATAGCAGCAGCGGCAGCAGTAAGCAGAGGCATGTCTGCAATGCCACCTTGCCTGCCAGATGGCTCCAATGCTGCTGCTGCTGCCAGAGTTGCTGCTGCTGCTGCTGGCTCTGGTGCAGCTGTGGCCTCAATATCACTTTGCTGCTGCTGCTGCTGTTGATCAATGTCCATCCCATCAGCCCCATGCTGCTGCTGCTGCTGCTGCTGCTGGAAAGTCTCCTTCTGTGCCTCGACTTGCAGACATTGCTGCTGCTGCTGCTGCTCATGGTGTGGGGCAGCTTGCCTTTGTTGCTGCTGCTGGCGCTCAGCTTCTGCATGGGCCGTCTGCTGCTGCTGCTGCTGCTGCTGTTGTAACCGCTGCTGCTGCTGCTTGTAATCCCTGAGCTGCTGCTGCAGCACTGGATCGTGGTACTCGGCCGGTGGCAGGTAACAGTAGATCGGGTTAACCCTGTAAACAATCAACATCAGGAGTAAAACAATGAACAATTGATGAACAATACATAGCATCCTTACTTGAAATGCATGTAATGATGATGACCATGGTGACTGCACAAGGTCAATGCATGTTCAACATACTTACATTCCTGGTTGCGGTTGTGATCGCAGCTGCTGCCTTTGAACCTCCAACTCCTGAGCATATTGTTGTGTATCAGCAGCAGCTGCTGCCACGGCATGGCTCTGCTTGTCTACTGCCTGATCAATCATCAAGAGCAGCAGCTGCTGCCGCAGATGTCCTCTGAGACATGAGGCAACAGCACACTCAAACCAGTCCTGGCGCAGCAGACGTGGCTGTGTGCGGCTGAGGGGCACTGCATAGCAGCAGCAGCAGCAGCACACCTGCCGCTAATGCGCATCAGGCTGCATAAGCCGGACTTGAGCAGAGAGACATGAGCAGAGCACAGAGCAAGAACAGATACTGAGTGCTTGCCTGAATCTGATCTGGTCTGATCCTTTGTTGGTTTCAATTGGTTTCCTATTGGGTGTGGAGAGTACCATTCTAGATGGTGAGGTATCCACTGTAACTTCTCACTCTCAGTACAGATTCTATTTGACGCGGTTGTGTGCGGCTGAGGGGCACTGCATAACAGCTTCAGCAACATCAGCAGCAGCACACCTGAGTTAACCACAGATTTCAACTCACTTATGTGAGTTCAGTAACACTTGCCATTTGCATCTGTGTGAGCTTGACAACAGCACACTGCACAGTGATGCCTGGTGGTGCCGCATGTGCCAGCTGATGTACCAACGGCGGATAAGAGAGAAAACAAATGGGAGAAATAATGAATGACAAAGAAACAAAAGGAACAAGAACCACCAAGTGAGAGCCAGCCGTCGGTTGCTCCAAACACCAAGTACAACTACCCAGCAACCTGCAACCCACCAATTGCGAGCCATAATGCAATTCCTCGGTGATGCCTTGTTAACTTGCATATTTGTTGAGCTTCAGCAATGGCATATTTATCGCTGGTATGCAGTGCATCAATCACAGCAGCATTAGAGACTTATAACCCTAAAACTGTGAAGCCCATATGAGCCTCACCAGCTAACCACAAGTCTCTTCAACCCCAGCAAACCATAACAGACTGGGGTCGCAACCCAAGTTTCAACCTACACAGTTCATGTGTGAAGGAGAACCCCCGACGATATGATACGCACCATTTGAATATTTGCTGAGCTTCAGCACTGGTACGTTGATGGCTGATGGTGCCGTATGTAAGTTCTCCAGGTACGTCAGCATTGAAAATCCAAAACCTCAAAATCTCAAAGCTCATATGAGCCTCAAGAGCCACAGACAACTCTTCGGCCTCAGACAACAACCTCAGGCCAGGTGAACAGGGCTGAAACCCAGACTCTAAATCACAGACTTCATGTTTGAGATGCATAAAATCCCAAATGACACACATCGTTTGCATATTTGCTGAGCTTCAGCACTGGTACGTTGATGGCTGATGGTGCAGCATGTATGAAGTACTCCAGATACCTCAGCATTGAAAATCCAAAACCTCAAAACCTTATCGCCCATATGAGCCTCAAGAGCCACAGAAAACTCTTCAGCCTCAGAAAACAACCTCAGGCCAGGTGTACAGGGATGAAACCCAGACTCTAAATCACAGAGATCATGTTTAAAATGCATAAAGTCCCAAATGACACACACCATTTGCATATTTGCTGAGCTTCAGCACTGGCGCATTGATGGCTGATGGTGCCGCATGTATGAAGTACTCCAAGTACGTCAGCATGTACAGCCCACAATCACAATGGTTGTCTTGACGGGGGAGCTTGGTGCACACACGTACGTGCGGCAACTCCTGTACATACATTAGCAGCAGCAGCAGCAGCACAACTTGCCACCGCAGCACAGAAAGACGAACTCTGGGTGTATCCTGCACGGGTGAATATGTCAACCTGTGTCGACTTACAGTAGCTTGTTGTTGATGGTACAAGTGTTTTGAGTTGATTCAGCAGAATCCAGGTTTCTATGAATGAGCTGTAACCTACACACCCACAACAGCTGCGTAACAGGTTGTCATGTTATGACAGCTGTTACAACTATTCAACTACCTAAATAATAAAGCAAATGCAGCACATGTGCATGCAGCAATGTCAAGCCACAGACTCTCCTCTCTGTAAAACCACACTTCAGGCTCATTCCACAACCCCAGTTACCTTGCTGTCAAAAACAAGCGGTGCCCGCTGCTGCTGCTGCTGCTGCTGCTCTGCTGCTGCTGCTGCTGTGTCACCACTTGCTGCTGCCACCCCTTGTTCCTGCTGCTGCTGCTGCTGCTGGTGTGATGTAGTGCCAGATGCTGCTGCCAACTGCTGCTGCTGCTCTGCCTCAGCCACATTGACAGCAGCAGCAGCATCTGGTGCGCTGGCAGAGCTGGTGGTGGTGCTGCTGCTGTCTGCACCAGCCATGCTGCTCTGACCTTGTTGCTGCTGCTGCTGCTGCTGCTGCTGTTCTTCGTGTACCTTACGCATCCACTCATGTGCTAGGTACTCCCGAAGTGGCTTGACCACCCAAGGACTTGCATGACCACCTGTATTGATAACATGTTATTAACATGTATTTAACATGTTATTCCCATATCTTAACAAGGTGTTGTGTTATGTGTTAACTTCATCATTGGCAAAGCTAGTTTCTGATCAGTTGCTGGTCACTTTGAGCACGTTGGTGACACACATAATGGTTTGCATAAATGACACAGAGCCATTAGACCTGTCAACGTTGGCTAGCACAATATAAAAATTTCAAAACTTCATCATTGGCAGCCTCAATCTAACCAGTTGCTGGTCCCTGTGAGCACGTTGGTAACACAATTGATGGTTTGCTTAAATGACCCAGAGCCAGTAGATCTGTCAACAGTAAGTAAACAGAACTAGATGCAATGAAGTAGTGAAAATGACATACAAATGATTGTGACGTCAAAGTGTCGATCTCAACATGCACATGCAGGCTACATATGCACGCTTCCAGTAGACACTAGCACAGGGGCATAGACAAACGTAGCTCATTGCGCTCGGCTGCAAGCTCAAGAACTTTGTGCAAATTTGTTTGTTTGATCTGCACTGGATGTCACATGGGAAAGCTACTTCTTCACCCTTGAACCCACGCTACCAAGCATCCACCCCCCCCCCCCCCCCCCCCCCCAATAATCGTGACCTGGCAGGAAGATAACTTGGTATTCCAGCATACACCAGCCCTCTTGCCCCCTCGGGGACGTGAGCGGACGGTAGGGAATGTGGAGTCGCCCCGACACACACATCACCCGCCCTCAACTTACGCTAGCGCTCTTTTAGGAGCGCTACGCGGAGCTCATTCATTCATTCATTCATTCGTTCATTCATTCAGCACACATTGCCTGTGACAGTTGCCTCACCTGTCATACTGTCAACATGTATGATACACGGCGCCGCCACCGGACTTACGTCACCATCCAATACAATTACTCCTGCACTGCTGCCAGCAACAGCTGCAGCAGCAGCAGCAGCTGCTGCTTGCTCACTAGCTCCAGCTGCTGCTGCTGCTGCCGGCGGTGGCTCTAGTGATCTTGGCCAGCCTTTGGCTGCTGCGATCTGTGCTAAGAGCTTGGGGTGGCATACGATTGCCACGGTCCAATGTAACGCATCATGTATGGGGGCAAACACGTAGTCCTTGCTGAATATATCAATGCCCTGAATGGGAAACAACACAAAAGCCACAAACTTTATGTACAAAGTCATAGCAGTCTGGCCATCAGCAGTTCAGTGCATTGTGTATGGGGACGAACACATAGTCCTTGATGAACATCAATGCCCAGAATCGAAAAAAAAAACACGAAAGCCAAAAACCTGTTTTAAACAGATACATCATATCATGCAAGGCCCCATGACATAGCATTTTGGCCATAAGCAGTTCAGTGCATCATGTATGGGGACAAACACATAGTCCTTGCTAAATATATCAATACCCTGAATAGAAAACAACACAAACGCCACAAACTTTATACACGAAATATACGAAGTCATAGCAGTCTGGCCATAAGCAGTTCAGTGCATCATGTATGCGGACAAACACGTAGTCCTTGCTGAATATATCAACGCCCTGAATGGAAAACTACACAGAAGAAATACGCGAACTTTCTTGAACAGGTAAGTAAGGCACCGTGGCATAACATAGATACAAGCAGTTCAGTGCATCATGTATGGGGACAAACAGATAGTCCTTGGTGAATACATCAATGCCCTGAATGGAAAACAACACAAAACGAAAGTCGCAAACAAGCTTACTAAACAGATATGTAAGGCCCCCGTGACATAGCAGTTTGGCCATAAGCAGTTCAGGGCATCGTGTATGGGGACAGAACACATATTTCTTGCTGAATATATCAATGACCAGAATCAAAACCAAAACAACACGGAAGCCAAAAACTTGTTGTAAACAGATACACCATATCACATAATGCCCCGTGACATAGCAGTTTGGCCATAAGCAGTTCAGTGCATATGTATGGGGACAAACAGATAGTCCTTGGTGAAAATATCGATGCCCTGAATGGAAAACAACACAACACGAAAGCGGCAAATCTTCTTAGACACACATTTAACTTATATCTCAGATTGCTTCTAACACCAAATGCTAAATGAGATTCACAGCTCTTCTCCTGGGTCAACAAAGCTGCAGCAGTCCCTACCTTTGTCCAATTGCTGACCCTCTGGTGATTGCGTCGTGCCACATCAGCAGCTGACAGCTTCGCACCAGCACTGACCTCCTTCTCTGTCAGCTTCTTGAAAAAGAAGCTGTTGAAGATATGGATACGACCTTGCAGCTCTGGCGGGAGGGATAACTCAATACGCCTGCAAGCAGCAGCAGCAGCAGCAGCGGCAAAGTCAGCACAGTTTGCAATACACACTGGCCACTATGTGTGGCAAGCCCTACTCCGATACACTGCATGCAAGGTGTGTGGTTGCCATTGGTACAAATGATACCAGTATACTTACTATACAAATGATACGAGTATACTTATTGAGATAGCTGTTGTTCAATATGCAAGAGCCCTGAAGCGCTGAAGCTTGATCGTATTTTATAGACATTGATAACATTGCTGCTGCCTGACTCAGTGACCTATGACTCCCTTGCGATCACACCACACTCAACCACCAGCAGGCAGCAAAACAACCTCTGACGCGCCTCCAGGGAGAAACTGGCCCTGGCTGCTACTGCTGCTGCTGCTGCTGCCACACTGAGTATAGCTACTCCAGGTGTGCTTACTCGATGTGAAGCACTGTGCCGGTGTCATTCATAATGCTGCTGGGTCTAGACACTACACATCATCAATTACAGTATGTGATACACTGTAGCATGTAACACCTCAAGCAAGTAGGGTTGTCAACCACCACACACCTAGACTAGGTGTGAAAATAAACAATGCTTCACATCCCTGGTCGAATGTCTCAGATGTCTCAGATGTATTACTTGAAGTAGTGGTCTATGACGGTGTCATACAAGAATGCGCCTGGGTGCAGCCTTGCCAAATCAATCAGCAGTGAGTGAAACATTGTAGCATATAACCCACCGCACACCACAAGACTGTGATGTGTGTTGTGCGTGATGTGTGTTGTGCGTGCGTGATGTGTGCGTGATGTGTGTTGTGCGTAGTCGTGCAACCGGATCAGTTCCCCGGTCTGCTACTTGCATCCTTAGTCCTTAGAAGTCATTTGAAGTTGATCTCAACAATTATACGTGAAATATAAATATATGACAATTCCTCCTGACAATCCCTAGTCAGATGCAGTAGTCTGACTTACTTGATGTAGTAGTCTATAACAGTGTCATTCAAAAAAGCGCCTGGGTCCAGCCTTGCCAGATCATCAGCAGTCATTGACACCGCACCTTTACCACCACTGACAGGGTACAGTGCTCGCAAGCCCTGGATTATGCAACAGCAGTGGCAGCAGCAGCAGCAGGTGGTAAGATGTGGCACTTGCTAGAAGATATCTTATTTGCGCTGTTTGTTGCTTTTTCCTCGTGATATTTTTTTTGTTTCTGGTACAACCCTCTGAGGGATTAGTGTGAAACTGGTAAAAAAGATACATAACCCAGTAATGCTTTAAGGTCATGCATGAACCACAGACAGCCACAGGCAGATGCATGGACAATAAAAGAATTGAGATTAGGTGCCCATCAAGCATTAGTGTACTATCACCCACGCATCCAGTTGGAGCTACACATCAGCAACAGAAGCATCGCCAACAACAGCATATCTGTGCTGTTCAAAGGAGAAGGAAAGCAGAACAGCATAAATCAAGCCTGCATCTCTCATCCATACATGTCAAACCCCAATTCGTCCTTTCCACCGCCTTGAACTCACCGCAAACTTGACTGCTGTTGTTTCACCCTCGACTGCTGTCATGTCAACTTGTTCAGGTGCTGCTGCGGCATTGCGCACTGCTACTGCTGATGCAGACTGCTGCTGCTGCTGCTCGTCCTCTGAGTCGCCAACAAGGTCGATTGGCATGTGATCATCCTACAGGTCAACAAACGAACAACACAATTCGTATGACCCTGCGATTCCAGTGCCTTGAAGTGAATTGAAGGCCGTGTATGTATCACAACTGATGCACTGGGGCAGGAATGCAACACATCCCTTGATGGAATCGTACACTAGCAGCAGCGGCGGCGGCAGCAGCAGCAAATGCCATCTAGTGATGTAAGATGTCTAGTTGTGGCTGGGATGCAGCACCTATGATGTCATCATGTGCCACCAACAAGGTGGATTGGCGTGTAATCATCCTGCAGTAACACAAACATGACAGAGCTCTTTGCTGGCCCTGAAGTTCCAGCGTTGGATACATTCTGAATACATTCTGAATACAAGGCCATGTGTGTGCCAATACTACTGCACTGGGGCTTGAATACAACATAAATTCCAGGTGTCTACTCCTTACCCAGCTTTGAAATTCTGGTGCAATTTGATTACAAGGCCATATGTGTGCCAGAACTACTCCACTGGGGCTTGAATACAACAGGAATTTGATGGTATCAAGGCTAGCAGCAGCAGCTGCTGTAGAAGTAGCAGTAGTACAACCCATCCAGTAAAGCAAGATGTCTCGTAATGGCTAGAATGCAGAATCTATGACTTTATTCTGCGCCACCCTTCTCCCTTGTCCAACAGGGAACCTTGCACCACAATGAACACCCTGATACTTACAGAACTACTGCTGCTGATTGTGTGGCTTATAGTGATGGGATCGGCCACATCGCCAGCTAATAACATCTCAGCAGGGGGCTGCTCCGGGACTTCCTGCTGCTGCTGCTGATTGTTACTTTGTGGCAGCAGCGGCTGGACAGATGCAGGCTCGTCCACAGCCCCGTCCTGATGCTGCTGTTGTTGTGGCTCAGAGTGCATGTCAAAGTCTTGCAACTGTTGATCACTGAGCAGCTGTCCATTACCCCCAGCGGCAGCTGCTGCTGCCGCTGCCGCCGTTGCTAAAGTAACAGCAGCAGCAGCAGAAGAGATAGGTGACCGAGTTGCCAGTTCTGGTGGCACTTCCATATCTTCCGTATGTGCTGCTGCTGGTGATTGAGCAGCATTAGCAGCAATAGCGGCTGCTGCTGCTGCTGCTGGCAGTGTAGAGTTAGCAGCAGCAGCAGCTGAACTGGGTGGCTCCTGTAGCTGCATTGCTGTTTGCTGACCAGCAAGGGGACCTAAACACTCTGCTGCTGCTGCATCTGCAAGGCCATCAGCAGCACTGAGTGCCGCGTCTGCAGCAGCAGAAACAACAGCTGCTACTGCTGCTGCTGTGACTTGGGCCACAACAGCTTGCATTGCATCACAACTGTTGACCTGAGTGCCAGGATCTGCATTATGATCTTGCATGACATCGGTTGCTGCTGCCATGTTTGCATCATGGAGATCACCAGCAGCATTCGCCACGATTGCATGTGCCTGTGCTGCAGGATCTGGATCTTCTGCGTGTGTAACATCCAGTGCTGCGTCCAATGTTGCTGCTGCTGCTGTCAGCCCCTCCACTGCTGCTGCTGCTGCGTTACATTCATGACTGAGACTAAAGTCAGTATCTGTACTGCCTTCAAGTGGCTGTGCTGCTGCGCCTAAACCACAGTTCTGTGCAGCACGCATCGCTGCATCCAATGTTTCTGCACCCGTTGTTGGCGCTTCTGCTGCTGCTGCCAGGCCCTGGAGGCCTCCAGCTGCAGCAGCAGCAACAGGCCCGGGACCAGCTGGTGAATGTGGCACCTGTACGGCATCTACTGTCTCTGTTGCTGCTGCTGCTGGCGCAGTCCCAGCTGCTGATGATGGGGCTGCGCCTGAAAGATCCTCGTCAGCACTAACAGGCCCGGGACTCACTGCTGCTGCTGCTGCTGCTGGATCAATGAAGTCCTCAGCAGCAGCAGCAGCAGCAGCAGCAGGGCTTGGATCCTCAAATAGATCTGCCAGCTGGCTACCATGTGCAACATGTACTGCTGCCTCGCTTGGATCTACACTTGTTGCTGCTGCTGCTGCTGCTGCTGCTATTCCCGCTGCTGCTGATTCTGTTGTCTCTAGGGCAATATCACCACCACCAGCAGCAGCAGCAGCAGCAGCAGCACTGTCCAGGTCATCAAGATCATCCGACAGCTGCAAAACCAGCTCCTCCATTTGCGAAGGTTCTTGCAGCTGATTCGGCACATCATCATCAACAGTGTCATCATTCACCTCAGCCGCTGGCTCTACTGCTGCTGCTGCTGCCGCAGTGTCCAGGTCCACATCAGCAGCAGCAGCAGGAGGGACTCCATGTTTCTCAGGAACATTGAACACCTGCTGTTGTGTCTGACTGTGATCTGTTGGTGAATGCACAACATCAGCAACATCAGGAGTATTTGCCACATTCTCTGCAGTTTTGGCCGCCATTGCTGCTCCTGCTGCTGAACCGGCAGCAGCATCTGCTTCTGCTGCTGTGGCTATTGCCGCCTCTGCTGCTGATGCTGCTGACAGTGGTTCCACACCGGCAGCTGCTTGTTCTGCTTCTGCTACGGCAGCAACAGCAGCAGTCGCCACTGAGGCTGTGGCTAAACCTGTTGTTGGTTCTTTCAGTGGGGCAGCCACAATGTTGGGGAATGCGCTTATGCTGTCACCATCTGCTGCTGCTGCTGCGGCGGCGGCAACAGCGCCTTCCCCAACAGCCACAATCCTGGGGAAGGCGCTTATGCTGTCAGCATCTGCTGCTGCTGCTGCTGTGGCGGCGGCGGCAACGGCGGCAGCGACGGGGTCCTTAGAAGAGTCTAGATCCACATGAGCAGCAGCAGCAGCAGCAGCAGCAGCAGCAGCCACAGCAGTATCTACTGCACCAAAAGATGGCTCGGTGATGTGATCAGATGCTGCTGCTGCTGCTGGGTCACTCAACCCCACATTATAGCCAGCAGCGGTCAGATCAGCCGCAGGAGCCAAAGACTGCACGGTGTCCTGTTGAGCTGCCGCTGCAGCTGCTGCTGCTGCTGCTGCTGAACTATCAGACCCCTGACTATTATCGTCATGATCATAATCATCATCATCAGCAGCAGCAATGTTGCCATCAGCAGTTCCATCAGCAGCGTTGCGCTGATCACCATGGACTGCTGCCTGCTGCTGCTGCTGCTGCTGCTGCTGTGGGAGCTGATGTTTGGCCGCATCTGGCGACTGCTCGGATTCTGCTACTACAGCTGGAGGTGAGCCAGCGACCATGCCAGTTTCAGCAGCAGCAGCGCCAGCAGCAGCAGCAGCACGGCATGCAACATCATCCCCAGGAGCTTGCTGCTGCTCAAGCTCCACTGCTGCAGCAATGAGTAGATCGACCCCCTGCTGCTGCTGCTGCTGGCGATCCTCAAGCTCTGAGTTTGGTTCTGGCTCAAACTCTGGTTCTTGCTCAGCTGAGTTTGAGCCTGTTCCATGCTGCGAGTTGAAGTCAGACATTGAGTCTGACTGATCCTGTCGGTCTGACTGGGATTGTGAGTCTGACTGATTCTGCGAGTCCGACCCAGACCGCGAGTCCGACTGATCCTGTGAGTCCTGTGAGTCCGACCTAGACTGCGAGTCCGACTCATCCTGTGAGTCCGATTGATTCTGCGAGTCCGATCCAGACTGCGAGTCCGACTCAGTATCTGAGTCCGACTCAGTGTCTGAGTCCGAATCATCGTCAGTGTCTGACTCCGACTGCGACTCCGACTGTGACTCCGACTCCGCCTGTGAGTCCGACTCCGAGTGAGACTGCGAGTCCGACTCAGTGTCTTCCCGATGACCTGGCGCCAGCGGCAGCTTAGGTTTTGGATCCTCATCCTCCAGCTGCCGCCGCTGCTGCTGCTGCTGCTGCTGAGCACGTCTACTCAGTCCACGCCGCTGCCTCCCCTGCGGAGCCTGTGACTGTCCGAATGCAGCACCAACATCCTCCTCCTGTTGGCGCTGCCGTTGCTGCTGCCGCTGCTGCGAAGCAGCATGATGCTGATGTACCGCAGGTACCGCAGCAGCAGCAGCAACCGAACGCCGCTGCCGCCGCCGCTGCTGCTGCTCCTGCAGCTGTGGATCGGACTGCTCTGCAACATTTGTGTGTCTGCGTGAGACCCTAGGAGGTTGATTCTGTTGCTGCTCTCTGACTTGCCCGTTTTGCTGCTGCTGCTGTTGTCGTTGAGCTGACCGTCCTGCACGTCTGGGCCTCGCCGGCGACGCCGCAGGTTGCTCTGGATGCTGCTCTGGTTGCCATGCATCTTGCTGCTGCTGCTGCTGTTCTGGTTTCTGTGTGGG
>NSMO01000544.1:0-13314 GCA_002588565.1 Coelastrella sp. UTEX B 3026
TTGACAACAAGAGTGTGTAGGTCCAATCAGCTGTGTACACCACGGCTGATGAAGTGCCAATGCATGGCTCACACAAAGAGTCCAAGGTTCCTTCCTTGCACATATTGCAGGCTATCATGCGGAAGCTGTGTGCTGACATATGCTGGAGATGAGTTGAAACTGTCCTAGCCATGTAGATTGCCCTGATCGCGCACACAGATCACTTATAGCAAGTCTTGGATCGATCCGGCAGACATGCAACAGCCCAGCTGGCTGGCCTGCAGTACAGTGAGTTCTGCATTGCCCACCTCGACATCAGATGTGATGTTATGTTTGCCACAGAAGTCCAACATCTCCTGTGTGCGGTTGATATTGCCCACCAGACTGCCAGCAACTGTCAGTCCCTTCATGATGATGAGGGAGTTGTTCAACTGGGGCTGATCTGGTGGCAAACCAACCATCACGTACTTGCCCAGAGGGGCCAGCAGCTCCAGCAGTGCGTTGATGTCGTGGCTGGCTGACACTGTGTCGATGATGGCGTCAAGAGTGCCCTTGGCTGCTTTCATACCTTCCTCATCACCTGAGAGCAACAGCAAACGTGGTCACATGCCCTTAGGATTAAAACTGTGGTGCAGCAGCAGACAGATTAGGATGCACTGGTTCAGTGGCCATCAATGGTAAGTGGAGGCCAGTGAACAAACAAAAACCCTCATCACCACCGTTGCCAGCTGGTGGCTGCGCAAGACATGCAACTGTCAAACACCTGCCATTTTTGGGAGTTGATCCTGTAGAGGAAAATGACTACACTCAGGAATGCAACACCTGTTGCACGCCACCTCAATCTACCTGAAGGTATGATTGCCTTTGCTCCCATTTTGATTGCCTCTGCCTCCTTGGCCTTGCTCCTGCTGATCACGTACACCTCAGCACCAAACGCAGCACCAAACTTCACAGCCATGTGGCCGAGACCACCAAGACCTACAACACCAACCTGGGGGAGCAGAAGGACAATGAAGATCAGCAGATGAGGCTCAAACACTTTCTCCATCCCTCTTTCTGTGAGGGCTCAACCTGGTTCAGGATGGGGGCGTGCTGACAGGTTAGGACTGCTGTCTGCTACGCATTGGTAGCCTGAACGTCACTTGACTGAGCAGAGCTTCTGTCTTTGTTAGCACTGCTAGCACAAGCACATGACCTTCACTTGTCCAATGTAACATCTCAGCCTTGGCTGCCATCGTAAGCGGTAAGCGATTGAAAGACAGCGCTACACACCCCTTCCCCCCTGCCCTCAGCATACCTTCAAGCCTGGCTTATCAAAGCCATGCACCTTGAATGGTGTGTATGTTGTGATGCCGGCACACAGCAGCGGGGCAACACCTGCTAGAGACAAGTTCTTGGGGATAACATATGAGTGCCTGCAAGAAGGATCAAACACAGGTAGCACAGTTGGAGGTCAGAAGAGAAATGGCTGTTGAATGCGTGACAGCAGTGGCTGCTAGCAATGCACACTGCATCAGTCATCAGAAAACAAGCCACTTGATAGAAGCTGCCAGCACTCAGGCAGGAATTCCGTGCTCAAGGGTCACAAAAGTTTCACCAACTACATACATGTTTTGGCCTTCTGCAGTTGAACCGGCGGCCACAGCTAGCTTGCACACCCCCAAGCCGTGACAGACAGCCTGCTGTGGCCGAGGAATGCAACCGTGCGTTGTTTAGCAGTTCGATCATTCCATGCGTTATTTAGCAGTACGGTGGTTCAACGACAGCAATCAGCCAGTATTTGTACCCACCCCTCGTTGATCACGATATGTGTAGAATAGCCGCCCTGAGCAGGTGTGCCATCATCATGTGTTGCGTTGTATGTGAAGACAGCCTTGTGACAGAACTGATCATTGCCAGCCTGGCAGTGGTTGCAGCTGCGACAGGTGTCAACGTATGTGCCCACGCCAGCTCTGTCACCAAGCTTGAACTTCTTCACGTCAGGCCCGATATCTGTCACAATGCCAACGATCTCATGTCTGTAAGCAGGACAGCACGGGACAGCAGCAATGGTCAGCCGCTGACGGTGTTTTACTGCAGGGTGAGGTAGCAGTGGTGCTGTAGGCATGCAGGACGGAGCCGCAGCAGGCGCCTGCTAGCACATTGTAACAGTATCCAGCTTGGACTGATTAGTTGACACTGAAGGCGCCACTGTTATGCTGCAAATTCACCCCGCCAAGAACTGGGTGCAGCATAGCATAACATGTGCTGCTTGAACAGGCTACTGCTGCTGCACCTGCTCTGCAATGCTCACCCTGGCACCACTGGGTACTTGGCGGGTCCCCAGTCTCCCTTGATTGTGTGCAGATCACTGTGACACATGCCCGCATGAGTGATCTTGATCATCACGTCACTGGGGCCAAGAGCACGCCGGCTGAACTTGTACGGGGACAGCACGGCACTCGTGTCACGAGCTGCCCAGCCGAGGCAGTTGCCATTGGAACCATCAGAGGGGGTCTGAATGTGTATAGCAGCAAAGTCGGCAATCACAAACATCTCATCAAAGTGGCTCACATAATATCCATAGGACTGGATTGGAATATACGCAGCTGCCAGATCCAGCTGCGTAAATTTGTGATCAACTCGTGCTGAAGTTACTGGAATCGTTCACGAACTATCAGCACTGCGTATGCTGCTGCTGTGAGGGGTTGAATGCTGCTCTAGTAAAAACTTGCTCAGTGTTTACCTGGCTAGGCTTTTCAAACGCCTTTACAAACTTGTCAAAGTCAACAGAACCTGCAGCACGCACAAACAATGCGCCAGTAAAGCCTTAGAACAACTACTCTGAGATGCATAGTATACTACTGCCACCACAAGGTTGCTGGAGCTTTAGCACTCACCGGCGCCACCATCGAGCAGGACTTTGACAGCAGATTCATCCCCATAAACCTTTGCCGCCTCGTAGAGGGCCTGCAGCACGATTCGGTGTTATAGATGGGTCCTGAGCCGAGTGTTGACCTACGGAGAGGTTTTGCCCCGTAGAGCGGATCTGGTCAACTTTCGAATTTAGGCCTGTAATTGCACCAATAACATTGTAATATATTAAATTATATATACATGAGGTTTTTTCTGCCATCGGACGCGTGTGCGGAAGGGTGCTGACGTGGTCAGTCACAGGCCCTGTAGGTCTCCTCCGGTCTCTTCTACGACATCGTTTAGGCCTGTAATTGCACCAATAACATTATAATATATTAATTAATATATTTATGAGGTTTTTACTGCCATCGTACGCGTGTGCGGAAGGGTGCTGACGTGGTCAGTCACAGACCCTGTAGGTCTCCTCCGGTCTCTTCTACGACATCGTTTAGGCCTGTAATTGCACCAGTAACATTATAATATATCAATTAATATATTTATGAGGTTTTTACTGCCATCGGACGCGTGTGTGGAAGGGTGCTGACGTGATCAGTCACAGGCCCTGTAGGTCTCCTCCGGTCTCTTCTACGACATCGATTAGGCCTGTAATTGCACCAGTAACATTGTAATATATCAATTAATATATATATGAGGTTTTTACTGCCATCGGACGCGTGTGTGGAAGGGTGCTGACGTGGTCAGTCACAGGCCCTGTAGGTCTCCTCCGGTCTCTTCTACGACATCGTATCAGCACCGGAAACTGCATATAATCATTTATTGCTATATAATAAGACTATGAATGACTTGCGATGAGCTTCAGAGGGCTTCAATGTGTACTGACAACTGGCCACGTATGTACCATACTTTCACCTGTACGTGTCACAGCGCAGGTGAGCAGCTGCATGCCGAGCTACCTTTATAACATACATACGTATCCTATTTAAGCTTCTGAGCATGCGTGCAGTCAGATCTGACTCGTGCCAGTCTGCTAGTACGTGACCAACGTCCTCAAAGGACGTTTGACCCACTTGCACTGCAGTCTAGCCCGCCCATCAACTCATGATAACCTCAGTTATACTATAATATGGCGAGATAAAGCAGCGAGGCACTTCACGGCGGTCATCTGCAGCGCTCCGGTGACACCGCAGTCGGTCCGAACATCCCGAGGCACCGCAGGGCAGGTCAGCAAGTCGATGGTTCTTATATAACGTTTGTCATCATCGCGTCATCCCGGTGTCATTACGGGGCAAGCGCCGCTACTTATAGGTGATGAGCTTGCATGATTGCCGTGCACTTCCACTTGTTATCTGGACCTCGCGCGGACATATTAACTACTTACTACACATCGTAGTCCGTTATCACGGACTCGGACTGGTGCCGACCGTGCAATTGAAAATTGCGCATCGACAGAGCCGCATTGGACCAGCCGCACATTGCAAACGATATAGCTCGTGGTGTTACACACTTTCACGGAATTACAGACCTCGCATGGCTGTGTAGTGTGCAAACGGGACGTTCTTAGCCTCGTATCGTACGGGGACCTTTGCGCGGTACTAGGCGGTCTTCCTCGCTATGGCAGGTGAGTCCGGACACGTTTTCTGGTACTATATAGATGGAATTAACACCAGTATAGTGCCAGTGCCCATTTGCAGAGAGTTTCATGTCGTTTCGGTCGGTTCGAGGCAAGGGCATGGCCTACTGCTGTGCTTACATGTGGTTAATATTGATGCGAGGCAGACAGGATAGCAGCATGATCAGGTGCTGTGCTCATATTATTGATTTGCAGAGAGTCTCCTGTTCATCAGACTGGTTCTGTGTTGCTGCAGGCCGTCTGGCAGTAGATACCCACCTGCGTGAGGTATCGCCAATCGGGAGAGAAATGTTGGACACAGAAGCTGATGTGGAGGCTGTGCAGGATGCACAGGTAAGTGATGACGCTACCCACTGAAGTACACATACCATAACCCTTGATCTGACTGGGCATGGTCATATGCTGTGCTACATGTTGTTGATATTGAAGCGAGGCAGGCAGGCCAGCACCATGATCATGTGCTGTGCTTAGCTTTGGCAGATGGTCACATACGAGGCAGGCAGAACAGCACCATGATCATGTGCTGTGCTTAGCTTTGGCAGATGGTCACATACGAGGCAGGCAGAACAGCACCATGATCACGTGCTGTGCTTAGCTTTGGCAGACAGTTTCATGTCGTGACATCACTGTTACTTGCTGATCTGCTACGTTGTGCTGCAGAGATCAGAACAGCGGTTGCGCCGCCGAGAGAATCCACTCCCACCAATGCCGTATGCTGTTAAGGTGTATGAACCTCAACTTGCCGTGTCAGCTGAGTTTATGAAGACTTCTGGGCTGCGGGAATTCACCAGCATGACCTTTGAGAGTGCCAAACAGAACATTAGGAAGGCCTACCTGAATGTTGAGCATAAGATCTACACAGAGCTCAACACTAGGCTGTACAACAGCCCAGTAGCAGCGGGCCAGGCCCCTGAACCACTGGCGATTGGCAGGGCCAAGAGCACCGGCACTATAGTTCAAGTTATACAAAGGATCAACGACCGCTTGGCTGCACAGCAGGCAGAGGCAGGTGTCAAAGTGACGGCCTACAACTGCAACGGAGATCAGTACTTTGATTCCGTGATCAAGGATCGCCAGGTGATGCGCTGGACGGAGGAGACTGTCAAAGGGAAGCTCAAAGACGAACTCAACGTGAGTATTGGGCCAGGCCTCACTGCTTGCAGAGATGTTTGCATGACCTACCATGAGAGCCTCTTGCTCAGTCTTTACTAACGACACAACGCTACACAAGCGAAGCTGATCCTGATGATGTCGTGCTGTCCTGCAAATACAGGCTTTCCGCTACATGGGCCGCTGCATTGCCTGCCCGCCACACGGGTCAGGGGCAGCACAGCTGCTGATTGAAGGCAGTACTGTCACCATAGATGTGGTGCACCCATTCAATGAGCGAACCATCCCTGATGTGCTGGAGAAGCTTCGTACGGATAACGGATTGCCGTAAGTGTAGTAGTGGTAGTAGTGGTTTAGCATTGCTTAGTAGCTTGTGCATGCCATGCCAAGCGATGTGGAAAGTCAGAGGTGTGCCCACTGGGCACCTAGGTGGCACCCAGTCAGCCTGTAACAACCTACAGAGACTGATCTGGCCATGCCTCTGTTGTTTGTGTTCTCCTGCAGGAGGCAGAAGCTGACCCGGAAACAGGTTGAGCCCAAGGCACTTCCTATCATCTGGGAAAGTGAACTGTTTATAGCATTGTACTGTCAGTACCTTGCTATCAAGAAAGTAACTGATGAGAAGAAGATGCGAGATCCCCAGAGAGGGCGGGAACTCGCAATCAACTTGATCAGATTGGGACTGGCGTGGGTGTTCCAACTGATGGTGGTGAGTAGCTGCTATGAGTGGCAGTGGGTCGTCATGCATTGCCTGCATTGCAGATGTGTCACTGTGGTTGGTGCGAGTGAGACAGCCTAGCACATAACCAAGTCCGCCACCAGTGCTATGCTCGCTGTCCTTTGATTCACAAATACTGACTGATTGGCTGTACCCACTGATCGGCTGTGTGCAGGGCGCGAGGAGCCAGGAGGTTGGAAGTATGCGTTGGGATGACGTATACATCTGCATGCGACTGCCGAAGCGCGGTGCAGATTATGGAAACTGGAGAGCGTCTAACGAGCGGGTTTACAGGGTACCAGTCTGGGCGTTTGCTCTGGTACCGACCAGCATATGGGCAAAGGTGATTGTGTGGGTGTTTTATCACATTACAGATGCTAGGCTGGTTGTCTTATTAGTTTGTTCTATACATTGCTGCTGACTTTCTGCTTTCTCGCCTTTGTTGGGCTACCTTAGACCCGGTTGGGTCCAGATGGGTCCCGCTGGGTCTGACTGTGTGTCCGGCAGGGTCTAATCGGGTCCAAGCTGGGTTCAATCGAGTCTCAGCTGAGTCCAACTGGGTCTCAGCTGGGTATGAACTAGGTCAAGCAGGGTCCCACGCTTGTGGTCCAGGCTACGGGTTCAGTTCTATCAGTCCTCTGACCTGGTCTCACTTTCCCACCTTCACTGCTCATGCCACCATGCAGATCACAGACAGCCCTGGCGTGAAGTACACTTTCTCAGTGTACCATTGCCAAAAAGGCTCCCAAGCTGCCCCGGATTCAGACACCTTGGAAGCCCGCAGCAAGCGCTACAAGAGCTTCAACACACCGACCATGCCCAACTCTTGCTCGGCAGTGGACTTGGCCAGTCAGATCATCGCCATGTTCAGAGCCCAGGCTATCTTGACCCCGAAGGCCTTTGACAGGGGTGTCACTGGCGCAAGCTTTGTGTTTGGGCGCACTGATCCCAAGGCAAAGAAGCCAGGTGGGTTACTAAATCACCAGCCAGGTGGTAGTATATATAGTAGCATAAGTTGGTTAAAGTCCAGTTGAGCATCATATGGTAGTTTACTTGGTAGTAAACAGTAGTGGCCGCAAACCAAAGACTACTGACGTGACATGGGCCCCCTTTGCCTTTGTGTTTTCTGTAGAGTGGGACCGGGCAACAGACAACCTGAACAAGAGGACGAAGTCCAACCTAGGCCAGGAGCTGTCGCCACGCAACAGCAGCGAAGGCCCGCGGCCACCTACGCACACGATCCCGGAGGTCTTTGAGGAGCTGAGTGAGTGCTAGGGGTCGGCTGGGTCGCAAGTGTCAGTAGTGATCAGAGTTTTGCAGACTTCAGGCCGGTCCTCTCCTGACTTTCCACGTTCCACCTTGCTAGCTTGGCTGTTTGCTAGGGGTCGGCTGGGTCACAGCTGGGTCACAAGTGTCAGCAGTGGGTAGAATTTTGCAGACTTCAGGCCGGTCCTCTGCCTTTCCACTTTCCACCTTGCCTCTGGTTCTGTTGTGTTTGAACATAACCCCCTCCTAATGTGCTCTGCTCTGCAGTGGGCCGTGAGCCAGCGGTTGTGGAGGGCTTGAGTCCCACAGTCAACACGATTACCTTCTACAGTGGAAGGTACCCGGCCGAGGCAGCTGCCCAGCAGGCCGAGAAGGACGTGTACTTGCAGACCCACAACAGCGGCTCAGCGGCGACCCACCGGATCCTGCAGGACTTGCGTGGCCGTGCCGCCAACAGCAAGATCTCAAAGGTGTATGTCGACCACTACAAGAACCGTCACCCTGGGAGAGACATCCAGAGCGTAGAGGCGAGGATTCACACTGCTTACCTGACCCGAAAGGATCACACGCTTGGCAATGTCCCCCTCAGTGATCCGAGCACGTAAGTAGCAGTTGCAGGCCAGGCTGTACAAGATGTAATAATGGTCAAGCTGGACTGGACTGTATGATTAGTGGTGTAAAGTGAGCTTTGTACTGTATATATCTATACAAACAACAACCGACTGCTATGTGACTGTGTGACTGCAGGGCGAAGGGCGATCCACCTTGTGCCTCAACGGATGCAGCCATTGCCAGCCTGACGGAAGAAGAGCGCAAGGAGCTCTTCGAAGCCCTGTATTCCTTTGTGCCTGGTGCATGGCACACGGACAAGGCAAAAGAGCCGCCCATGTTCAATGCTGTCAGTCACGTGGCCAGGAGAGCCAAGACAAGCGACGGCAAGGTGCTGGCAGCGCAGATGAAGGTAGAGCTGACCGACCTATACAACACACATGGCTTCACCCTGGAGTCTGTGGACCCAGCAGCCATGCAAAAGGACTTCGGCAATGTGTCGGGTCAGGACCTCGTCGACATGCTCCATGAGTTGCAGACTCAAGTGGGCAGCATGCTCCACGGTGGGTCAGTGCAGGAAGTGAAGGGACATCTGGAACTGGTGAATCCCGTGCTGCTGGTGTTAGGGGACCTGGATGACTTCAAGCCAGGTGTGTAACAGGTTTGGGTTTGCTAGTGCCAGTCAGGGATTGTGGTCTCCTCTGTGCTGCTGGGTGTGCCACAATGCCATGCAACAGGATTGGAAGCAGTCCCCGCTGCTGCTGGGTGTGCCACAATGCCATGCAACAGGATTGGAAGCAGTCCCCGCTGCTGCTGGGTGTGCCATAATGCCATGCAAAAGGAATCTAGTAGCAGTGCTGTAGTAACACTGCTGTCAGGATAGTCGTAACAAACAATGTGTATGGTGGCCTGACCTTGTAATGCTGCAGGTGGAAACTTTGGCAAGGGCGTGCGTTCAACCACAGCAGCGGGGTCATCATCAGCAGCAGCAGCAGCAGCAGCAGCAGAAGAAGAAGAATATATGGAAATGGACAGCGATGACCCGGATGACCAGCCCCTACCCAGCACCACTGACTCAAGCCAGCGGAAGCCACGTGAGGACATCCAGCTCCCTGGCAACAGCCTGGTGCTGATCGCGTCGGCCCAAAAACCGGGCACAGGTGGCTACTTTAGCCCGCCACAAGATGCAGACATGCCTTCAGGCTGCAGGAGCCTGCGCCTGCTGCGCCTGTCTGAAGATGTCGTGGTGCCGGCCGAAGGATCTGTCACACTCGCCAAGCCGCACTACTATCACGCAGGAGATGGCCTGTCCCAGACCCTGACCGCAGTCCCAAAGAAGTGCTGGGGCAGGATGCAAGGCAGCCTGGACTTTGAGGCGCACGAGCTGATTCTCTACAGGTTCAAGGTGGCGGAGCACGGGCTGCGGAGGGGCCCTGCTGCTTGCGTCGATGATCGCATACAGAGGCTATGGCCAGAACTGTCCGTAGAGAACGTCGAAAAAGGTAGGTTAGCGGATCAAATCAAATACATCTCGTAACAGCTCCTGGACGTTTTCTTCGGTAGTAGTAGTGGCTGTTGGCTCGGGTGGCTTTCTCCGCATGTCCAGCCGCATCGTGTGTGCTGCACGCAGGTTTTTTAGTGAAGGAACCCGGTCTGACAGAGACTGAGACTTGCCGGCCTCCTGTCGCAACAATGCATATGCTTTAGCAGCAAGCTGTTCGTTTTGTGGGGTTTCAGTGTTCTTTCCGGCCAGTAAGAAGCCGACGCTTTCTGAAGTTAACCGTGGTGCTATCCGGGGTGTGCGGCTGTGTTGGGCCAGTAGTTGTGCCACCTGGGTCTCAAGAGGAGGACTGGGTTGCTCTACGGGTGGGTGGTTGTCATTTGGTGCCACAGCTTGTGCTCCCTGCTCAAGCTTGTGCTCCCTGCTCCTTTTTCTGTGTCTTTGGGACGACTCAGGAGTGTTTTGTTGCGAGCTTTTGAAGCGGTGCAAGGCATCGCTATCGTTTGCATAATACAATGGTAAGAGCTGCACAAAGCTGTCGGCAAGATCCGTGTACTGTTTGGCTAGGGACCTGCGCTTCTGCCAGATGCCCCTTGCATACTGCATGCCCGATTCATAAGTTGACGTTGGATCCTTTGCACGCTTATCGTTCGCGAGCCAGGCTGTCACCCATTCCACCACCCCCTGCTTGTCGCTAGTACCTAGGAACCTGTACCTGGCATCTGGTTGCTGGAAACCGACGCGGTAATCGTTGCCAAATTTGCCTTTCAAGTAGCTTGCAATGGCATACATGAGAAACATGTTCTGAATTCTGCCGCCTTTTCTACTCTCGAAATCCTCTGGTTGCCGCTCGATGAGAGTCCAATGCTGCTTTGGTGAAATCTCTGAAATAGCAGACAGGACCGTGTCCAGCTGGTCACACAACTCTTGCACCTTGACGGCTGGGGGGGCGTGTGCAGTCCATAACATGCATACTTTCCAGTATCGGATCAACTGATCGTCGGAATCGAACAGACAGAAGCCACAGTTAGTGGAACCAATATCGATGGACAGACAATATCTCTGCATTTATATAAGCAATCGATTATTTCCTTTCGTTGCTTCAGGTCTCCAAATGGCAACAAGCAGAGACCCCTATGCCGAGAACGTCCAGCTGAAAAGAAAGTTGAGGGCAGCCCTGGATCAGCTGGCAGCAGCAGGTGGTCAGGCAGGTGAGTGTTGGGGGTGGTGATGACTGGGTATGGTATGTCTGGGTCGCTGACTGGGTCACACTTGGGTCATGACTGGGGCTAACTGGGCCACAGTTGGGTCATGACTGGGTCATAACTGGGGCTAACTGGGTCATGACTGGGTCTGACTGGGTCATAACTGGGTCATAACTGGGTCTGACTGGGTCTGACTGGGTCTTGATTGTTGCATGTGGCTGCAGGTGGATCAGCAGAGGTCGCTGACCCAGCAGCAGTGGTGCCAGCAGCGGCGGTGCCAGCAGCAACAGATGTGCTGACACACCCAGACACCACAGGTCTGCGTCGCTCTTCAAGGACCAGGACTGAGACTGCCGTCATGAGAGAGGCTAAGGAAACTGGCAGCTTGGCAATTGACACAGGTAAGCAAGCACAATCTCTGCTGACAGTGAGTTGGTGGATATTGGTAGATGCTGCTGCACTTTTGATAATTGGGTTTGCACTGGCGCCAAAGCATCCAACGACCTCAATGGGTGGTTTGCATTGCAGATCGCCCTTCCACGTATCACCAGGCAGACCTGCAGCGACGCTTTGCCCAGCGCCTAGCACAGCGTGACTCAGCACTGGCAGAGCAGCAGCGCAGCCTGATGCACGTACAGCACAGGCTGGAACAGTGCCTAGCAGGCGATAATCAACATGACAGCTCCCTGGTGATATGTTATGAAGGCTTTGCTGAGGGAGAGCAAGGGGGCCTGAGACCGCTGACAGAATGGGGCAGCTTTGTGGGGGCAAGGGCGGGCAAGATATCGGTGAATTTCAAGCCCAGCAACGACACATATGAGCTCACTCCTGCCAATCTGCTGGGAACACATGTAGAGGACTTGAACAACTTTCGAGTCGTATGCATGCCAGGTGAGATCGCTGCGACCTCAGCGATTGGTGTTTGATTTCCAGGAAACAAGGTGCAGCAAGTGTTTCACCTCATGGGCCCACTCTGTGAGCAGCACTGACCTTACTGTGGGCAAAGCAGCATCGGAACCGAGATGGATGCCAACAGGTGTGTGCTGTTTGCTTTGCAGACACCTGCCTGCCAGAGGATGCGTGTCAGGCAAGCTCAGACAAGAAGCGCAAACGGCCAGAGCGGGACAGTCGGGCACCCACGCCAGAGCCATCACGGTGCAGCAGCAAGGCTAGACGTGTCACACCGCCAGCAGCAGCGGCAGCGGCTTCAGGAGAAAACGCTAGCGCGCACTCGCTATCACAGCCAGCCTCACTCACTGCAAAGCAGCAACTACTGAAAGCGGAGTACGCAGTAACACTGGCAGAGTTATACTTCAACCAAGCAGAAGGATTGCATGCCGAGGATCCTGACAACTTCAACCTGAAGCTAGCAGTGACACAGCGTGGCCATGAGTTGCAAATGGCCAGACTAGACCTCGAGCATCTGCAGCAGCAGTTAGCCGGTGTGATAGGTTGACGGGCTTTGTGCGCTACTCAAGTGCCTTGCTGTACCCCTGGCAAGCAAACCATCATAGCAGTGGCAGAGCGTGAACTGAAGTTGCAAATGGCCAGACTAGACCCCGAGCATCTGCAGCAGCGGTTAGCCGGTGTGATAGATTGATTGACGGGCTTTGTGCACTTAAGTGGCTTGCTTGGTGGTCTGCTTTACCCCTGGCAAGCAAACCATCATAGCAGTGGCAGAGCGTGAACTGAAGTTGCAAATGGCCAGACTAGACCTCGAGCATCTGCAGCAGCGGTTAGCCGGTGTGATAGGTTGATTGACGGGCTTTGTGCACTTAAGTGGCTTGGTGGTTTGCTGTACCCCTGGCAAGCAAACCATCATAGCAGTGGCAGAGCGTGAACTGAAGTTGCAAATGGCCAGACTGGACCCCGAGCATCTGCAGCAGCGGTTAGCCGGTGTGATAGGTTGATTGACGGGCTTTGTGCACTTAAGTGGCTTGGTGGTCTGCTGTACCCCTGGCAAGCAAACCATCATAGCAGTGGCAGAGCGTGAACTGAAGTTGCAAATGGCCAGACTAGACCCCGAGCATCTGCAGCAGCGGTTAGCCGGTGTGATAGATTGATTGACGGGCTTTGTGCGCTACTCAAGTGGCTTGCTTTACCCCTGGCAAGCAAACCATCATAGCAGTGGCACTCTCGCCGCTTCGTCGCACGCTGTTGCGAAGCGCTTCACTTCATCCAGCTGTGAGAAATCATACCTGCCATGCAAGCCCCAGCAGTGACCATTCGATTATTTTGTCATCTTGAATGAATGGACCGACGTTGGTCGCAGGACCTTGCCGCTGCAGTCAGCGACGCCAGACGCACCAGCGGTGCTAGTAACTGGTCGCAGGACCTTGCCGCTGCAGTCAGCAACGCCAGAGGCACCAGCGGTGCTAGTAACTGGTCGCAGGACCTTGCCGCTGCAGTCAGCGACGCCAGACGCACCAGCGGTGCTAGTAACTGGTCGCAGGACCTTGCCGCTGCAGTCAGCAACGCCAGAGGCACCAGCGGTGCTAGT